>JAJSOF020000001.1:147146644-147359729 GCA_025594305.2 Periplaneta americana
TGCGCCTCGTATGTCAATTCTATTTATTTTTCCCAAGTCACAATGGAAGTGTTGAGAGAGTATTTTCCTTAAGATCTTCTCAGTGGACAAAAGAACGAAATCGCATGCTAACAGAAACAGTCAGAGGTATCATCATAGTGAAATACAATTTCAAGGACATGTCTTGTGAACAATTCCATAGTTACTTGTTACAAGATAGAAGTTTGTCTCTTCAGTGGGCTGCACCGATAAGTAGGGTACAGATGTAATACTTTTCCAACAACTAGTGAGAAAACTAAGTTGAGCCATTGTTTTTGTCTTTAATTTTGTTCATATCTATTTTTAAAAGTTCTCCTTTTTCAGCAAGTCCTCTTATTTTAGATTCCATGACCTCCTATAGAATTTCTTCTCATGGTAACCCTACATCTTCTGCGGACTTCTGGAAAAAAGAATTGCTTTGTGTGGAGTGTGGCACTGTATTGGGAAGAAACATGGACATTACGACGAAGTGAAGAAAACGACTAGAGACAATTGAAATGTGGATATGGGGAAAAATAGAGTATGTTTTTTTAGTTGGTTATTTTACGACGCTTTATCAACATCTTAGGTTATTTAGCGTCTGAATGAGATGAAGGTGATAATGCCGGTGAAATGAGTCCAGCACCGATAGTTGCCCAGAATTTACTCATATTGAGTTGAGGGAAAACCCTTGAACAATCCTCAACCAGGTAACTGGCTCCAACCGGGAATCGAACCCAGGCCACCTCGTTTCGCGGCCATACGCGCTAACGGTTAGGCCTACTCCACAGGTGTGGACTGGAGTATGTTAAATGGACAGATAGAATAAGGACTGAGCCTGTGCTACAAAGAGTGGGTGAAGAAAGAATAACACTCTAACTAATGAGGATGAGAAAAATAAATCACTGGTTAAGAAGAAACTGCCTACTGAAAGATGCATTGCAAGAAATAGTGAACGGAAGAGAAGTTCGGAGCAGAAGAAGATATCAGGTGATAGACAACATTAAGGTGTATCGATCGTATGCGGTTAATAAAAGGAAAGCGGAAAGTAGGCAATACTGGAGTTGATATAAAAATTTCATTTCATATTGTTCTACGTTCTGCTTCAATGTTTCTTAACCTTTCACATATATTTTACTAGAAATAATAATTTTATTGTAACACCTACGGTGAGGTTGACTAAGACCAAGAAATGGCTCAGTGTCACTAGTTTAGATAATATGTTTAATAGATTGCATAAGAATGCCCACTCAGTTAGCCTATTTAGATTTAAAGTAGTTTTGAAAATTAATGATTTTTAGACAATCCTTTTTATAGTATGAATGAATATTTTGACTGCCATATGAACATGGAATCTTAATCTGTTTTATCTCTATTGTTTTATTGACCATTGTCTTAATTACAATCTTGTAATTTTCGGCAAATAAACATGATTACTGATTACTTTAGCATGACGTCCACTTTTTCATCACATTACTTTAGTGCGGTCACCTGGCTTAAGTGTTGAATGTAAAACATAATATTGTGAAATTTGGTTTATTTTAAAAACATTACAACGATCTAAATCATTATGATGAAGTCATTAGGGTACTATCATACACTAATGAATGTACGTCGCCACTAACGCGTCACTAAAATACCCTCGTCTGAAGGGACCCTAAATGTACAGTGTGACTATTTAGTCCTGACAGTCGCCGGCAATGTGCGCCTGAGTCAGGCGAGTCCATTAAGTTACGCCAAGGGATCAGTAGAATCCCGATTATCCGTCATCCTATTAACCGATTGGTGGATTATCCGTCTGTCTCTCTCTCGCTTTTTTGTACAGAAATATATGAAGTACTGTGCATTGTATTAGCACGTTATTTTTTAGAGAGTGTTATCACAAGCCTTTTTCCCTATGGTAAATCCTTTTCGAATTGTCGTAGGTTATAACTTCTATATAGAATATCTTTTACGGGTGTCAAAAGAAATTTTGTTGTGCTAAGTATCGAAAAAAATCGTAAATAATAGAATGGTTCGGGGAAAGAAAAACTACGGCTCATCGCGGCAACAGAATATGAGAATATGACGCTTTATTCAATGATCTCAGGGTGGATTTATCCCAGAAACTGCAACATGTTCATAATGCGTGTGTTCGTTTCATTTGTAATGTCCGCTACTACGATCACATTTCGCCTTCTTTCGATAAATTATTGTGGCTAAGGTTAAATGAGAGGGGAAAGTTACATTCCCTTTCTCTCTTATACCGAATTTTACACACCTCTACTCCCTCTTACTTATCTGTCCGATTCCACAGTCTTTCTCAGTATCATAACTTAAATACTCGGTCACAATATGATAACACGCTAGAAATACCACTCCACACATCATCTCTTTATTCTTCACCTTCACTGTTGCTACTTCTCGTCACTGGAATTCTCTGCCGCCTGAAGTCAAGGGCTGCCGAACTTTAATTTCCTTTAAATGTAAATTAGAAAAATACCTTATGATGAGTTGCCAGACCTAACGCGTTGCAAATATTTAATGGAATATGTTGCACTGTATTTATTTTTATTTTTTTATTTTTATCTTTTTTGTTTCTTATTTTTATTGTGTAATCATGTAAAACGTGTTTATTTATCACTTAACGCCAATATGTATCCCACTGTGTTGTTCTTTATTATTAATCTATTTTTTGTGTGCATTTTATTCAATTGTCGGTTTCTGGTTTAATTATGTAAATCCTACTTAGTTGTAATCTAATACTAATATGTATAGGCCTACTAATTTGTTTATTGTTATTTCTACTGTGTACATTTTTTATTGAATTATCGACTTCTGTTTTTATGTGATCCGTATTTGATTCTAACAGCATTAATATGTATTCCACTACGTTTATTTTTATTTTATGAGGTAAATTTTTATATAACTACCTCTTTTGATCTCATTATGTACCTAAATTGCATCAGCATGTAATTACTTAGTTCTGATCCAGTTTTATGTTCAACTATGTAAGCAAGTTTTAATCCTGGTTGAGTGTAAGAGAAGGCCTTACGGCCTTAACTCTGCCAGGTTAAATAAAGCCATTATTATTATTATTATTATTATTATTATTATTATTATTATTATTATTATTATGGACTATATAAAGTATGTAAATCTACAACACGATACCTCCACTAGTCATATCTTTCCACAGACAGCCATTACAAGGAGTTTTCTTGCCCCTTAAAACCCCGCCGTTCACTACGAGACTTAAATTAGTGAACTTGTGAACAACTATCTAGCATGTTAAATACGAAGGCCATAGAAGAAATTACCAAAAGTGTAAGTATTATTCACTAAATTTACGAAAATCTTTTATGGTACGGATTATCCAATTTTTTCAATTAACCGTTCGTCCCACTCCCTTCAATACCACGGATAATAGAGGTGCTACTCTAGTCTGTTGCCTGCAGTCAGAGCGATCGGATGTCACCCATGCGGTATAGCGTTGTTTCCAGTATAGTTAAGCTGCACTGCATTCCTTTACCGACCGCTCGCCCTTATCTATACTTCGGAACTCTCCCTACTACTCTTATTACTTCCCCTCTTTCGCGTCGGTGAACTGTCAGGACTAAATATTCGGTCTGTAGCCGAGCTGTCGAAAATAACAGCGACACGGCTTCACCTTCCATTTTGAACTTTCAATGATATGAGTCAAGAGATCTTTAACTTTGAGCTCTCATCTGAGCTGTCAATCATCTGGTCACTGTTAAAAAGTCAAACCATGGCTATGGCAAATGCCATCTTAGCTCACTTTCACACAGCTGGTGTACACCATCGCCTACCCCGTTCATTAAATATGCCGTCAGATTCTGAATCTCACCCCTCAGATTATTAAGGACAGAGAATTACGAAAGCACACAAAAATTATGACGAAACTTGCAGTGAAACATTTTTACAATATCTACTACAAGATTTATTATAGCCATACATATATTTCACCACTAAATCTTGGAAAAATGCGGAATTGAATGGATTATTGTTCATTTAATCTAGATTACACTGAACAACATATTTTTACATTTTGTCTTGCTCCGAAATAAAAATAGGTGAATATTACTAACATGTATGCACTAAATCTGAATTTGAAATCCAAATTGCCCCATCACGCACTATTTTCCTGGGAAAGTGAATTTAATTTTTTATGAAAAAACTTACACACACACATATATATATATATATTTTTTTTCGCTGCTACTGATAAAATTACAACAGACTAGGAATTCAAAAAGCCTCATAATACTTAAAAATGTATACTGGATACAAAACTGATGTTACATAGTTTAAAACACAAAAACAACAGAAATATTTCTCGAAATTTGAATCTAACATTTAAAAACATTTTCTGATGACTTCCGTTTATAAATAGACCCAGAATTATATTTTACAAGGAACCAACTATAGTCTGCAAGCATGTTGTATGATGATCTTTCTTTAGATTGGCTTTTAATTTTAGATATTTCTTGATGAAATCTTTCCCTATGTTCGTCGCTTACTGCTCCAAGTATAGGAGGGAACACAATCGAAATGAGAATGTAAAAAAGTGTATTTGAGAAACTAATTATACTTCATTTTCTCATATGCACCTAATGTGGTTTCCACACGTTCTATATCGTTGTCTACGCAGGTATTTATAAGGAAATTTGACCAACCACTTTGAGAGCGTGCCATGCCATTTTTCTGCAATCGAAAGTTTTTCCTCAAACAAAGAGTCAGTCATAACTTTTGGGACTTTGTGGACCGATGAAAATGCCCTCTTTAATTTGTCATCACTCAAACAGGTAAACGTTTCTTCTAAATACTGAAAACCACACACTTGTGTGAACCTTGCGTAGACCTCACTTTGAACTGTTATGAAATTTACTGAGTAGAAGGGACCAGTATCTGTTTATTTATTACAAGTACAAAAGAATATGCCAACAACATAATAAACTGAAAATAGATCATAAACTCTAAAAATGCATTAACTTTTGTTTTGGTTTACAACCCCCAAGCCGCGTTGAAAAGTGAAATCACAGTAGGCCATATCTTAAAAATCTTTCGTGATACGAAAAGAAGATATGCATTTTCGGATTGAGAGCACACCAAACCATAAGGCATACATTGTTTTAAGTCGGAGCAAAATTCTTGTTGTTCAGTGTTAGTAATTTGTTTTTTAAAATTTGTTTAACTGTTGCAACAAATCGAAATATCTAAACATAAGATCACATAAATACATTTTCTTGGACGCCAGATGCCATTTGTCCCAATTTTTTTCCAGCTCTTTCTGATAGTGAAATTGTTTTTATTTTTATGACTTCAAAATTACGTTAGTTTCATAATTTTATACATTATGTTATTATTTTTTTTCAAACTCTAATGTTTTAAAATATCAGAAAATCGAAAGATCTTTCTCAAATGTCGGCCTGGGTAGCGTAATCGGTATAGCGCTGGCCTTCTATGCTCGAGGTTGCGAGTTAGATCCCGGTCCAGGTCGATGGCATTTAAGTGTGCTAATGTCAGTACATTTACTGACATGTAAAAGAACTTCTGCGGGATAAAATTCCGGCATAGCAGAGACAACTGATATAACCTCGGCATTTACGAGTGTCGTTAAATAAACCATAATTTAATTTTCTTTCTCAAGTTAGTAAAAAATGAGTTTCTTACAGCTGTATGTATAAGTAAGCTCTGATAAAAATTTAGGATCAATGAGGTAATTAGTTTACCATGCATTTCAAATTATGTGAGCTTACGTTTGAGTGTATTTTCGATTTGTTGCAACAATTAAACAAATTATTTAGGACAGAAATATAATCTAAATTAAGTGAATTGTGTATCATTCAATTCATATTTATTTCGATATTAAGTGGTACAATTTACGTATGGCTTTCATAAATCTGCCTGGGGAAAGTGACATCAATCAGTTTCCACAAACCTTTTTGATAAATTATTGACAACTTACACTGGTTTATGTCGATTTGATTTTTTTCTGTATGAATTATTGTAATGGGAGAAATACTTATGTCTCTTTTTCCAAGCGACCAGATGTTCCGTAAGTTGTCAATAAATTATCAAAAAAGGTTTGTGGAAACTGACTTATGTCACTTTTTCCGGGCACTGCAGAAATATTGTAATAGATATTTTCAAATGTGTCAGTGTATGTTTTGCTATAATTTTTGTATGCGTTAATAGCCCGCTACCCTTAAATGCTAAAGCTAGTTCGGATATTTTCACTGATGTTCAAAGATATCTGACCTACAAATTTATGATCGTTTAATCGAACTTTCCTACCACGGGATAATTCAGAACCTTTTTTTTTTTGTTTTTTGTTTTTTTTTTTTTTTTTTTGGCACTTTATATGCCTGTTTCAGTAAGTTCCAGGTCTCTTATGGACCCTTGCCTTTCGCAGTCGTATGGAGAAATATGATTATATTACATTGACGTTTTCATCTTCCTTTTATCTTCATCAGTGATGGAGATAGGTGAACTGAGTGTAGCAAGTGGAGGGTGATCACTGAGTTCATTCGTGCATGAGAGGGTTGATTGAGAATGTAGCTTTTCCAGATAATTTTTCCGTAACGTTCGAACATAGTCACTAAATAAACTGATGTTGAGGTCTCTGTACAATTGGATATTTCGGATGTGGTAATCTGCTCCAGTGATAGTTCTGCATACCGCACGTTGAATACCGTCGAGTCTTCGAAGATGGCGGGGGTGGGCGTGAGACCATGTTTCACATGCATACATCATGAGTGATCTGATGACGGATATGTACAGTTGTAGTTTGGTTTTTGTTGGTATTGAGCTCTTGAAGATGGGATATAGGAACATGAATCGTTGAAAAGCTCTATTTCTCACGGAATGAATATGGTGTCTGAACGTTAGTCTCTTGTCAAGGAGGACTCCAAGATATTTTGCTGTTGAACTAAAGGGGACGGCTTGATTTTGAATATGAAGTGGCTCATTTATACGGGGGAAACGTCTTGTGAATATGACTGCCTCTGATTTGGTGTTATTTATTTTAAGCCGCCATCTCGTTGACCATTGCGTTATTTTATCTAGAGCTTCTTGCATATGTTTGCGGGCATACTGTATATTGAAGTGCTTCATATATATGACTGTATCATCTGCATAGAGAGCATGTTGGCATTTTGAGTGCGAAGGGATATCTTGAACGTAAGCTGAATATAGAATTGAACTTAATATGGATCCTTGAGGTACTTCTGCATGAATTGGTTTGGAAGTGGAAGTTTATTTGTGATAATGGACTTGAAATGTTCTTCCTTCCAGAAAGTTTGCTATTAGGTGAATGTATACATCAGGGATTGAGAGTTTTTGTAACTTATACAGAAGTCCATCATGCCAGATAGTATCGAATGCCTGCTCTATATCTAAAAATGTAGCAACGGTATGTTGTTGAGATAAGAATCCTGTCTGTATGAAGTGCGTTAGCCTGACCAATGGTTCCCGACTGCTATGTTCAGATTTGAATCCAAATTGTTCGTTTTGAATAACATCTGGAGCAGTTAAGATTGACGTAGTCGTGATAGCAGAAGTTTTTCCAGTATCTTTCCCAGGAAGTCAAGTAAACTGATAGGTCTCTAGCTTGTAGGAAGTGTGGGGTCCTTTCCTGGCTTGTGGATTGCAATAATTATGGCTTCTTTCCATGCTTGTGGGAAGTAAATGAATTTGAAACAGGCATTGTAGATCTTCGTTAGGTGTATTATGGAGCGTCGGGGTAATTTCTTCAATGCTTGTGGAGGAATTTTGTCTGGACCAGCTGTTTTCTGAAGTGGGATTTTGCGGATTATGTTATGTACTTCTCGTGGGGTGGTAACTGGTATAGTATGTCTTAGAGGCTGTTGTAGTATGCTCTTCACAATTTGCGTGACTTCCTCTGTGAATTTAGGTTGGGATGGCTCTTCATGTGGTTCAAAACGATGTTGAAACGAATCTGCAAGAATTTCGGCTTGTTTTTGAGGATCATATATCATTTTGTGGTTGGTATTTTGTATAGGTGTGTTATGTGATGTATTTGTTTTACCTAATAGTCTTTTTGTTAATTTCCAGAAATCTTTTTTAGTTGGTGGAGAATTTTCTATTTTTGTGGCGAAGGAATTTATTTTGTATGTTTGATGTTTTCTTCATATGGCCCTTTGGTATCTGTAAAATGCTCTCTTGGCTTGTGGATAACGGAATTCCTACCATCTTTTCCTTGCTTTAGCTTTGGCTGTAAGGAGTGGCTTCAGGTCTGGAAATTCGTTGAGTGATGGAGGTATTGGTGATGTAGTAGTGACAGAGTTGTAGGTTGCAATAATTGTGTCCGTAAATAATTGTAGTGCTGTATTTATATCCGATGGTTAAAAAATACGGAGATTTACTGGTATTGACTCGTGGAGTTGTTTTGTATATTCGTCCCAATTTGTCGTCTTTGCTATTACATTTTTCATTTCATATTTTGTGATCGGTTTGTTTCTAGTATTTAGGATTGGAATATGATCGGAATCCAACGCTGTGAGACATTGCTGATTGGTTGGAATAGTATTGGTTTTATATAAACAGATGTCTAGAACATCTGCTTTATGTATTTGTGACCAAGGATATCGGGTTGGCATTAATGGGCCTGCAATCGCATAATGATGTCTTATAGAATGGTCCAATAGAAATTTACCTTTTGGCGTAGTGATACGGGAATTCCAGGCTGTATTCTTTGCGTTAAAATCACCACAGCAGACGAAATTGTTATGGACAGAAACTAATGAGGTGATATCAGGTTCGTTCATTTGCAGATACGGTGGATGGTAAACAGATGTCACTAATAATTCAGTATTATCGAAATTAATGTAAACTCCAGTGGATTCTAATATGTTGAATTGTGGTAATATTGCTCGTCTATGAGGTATATTGGATTTTATAATTATAGCGGTTCCTCCACCATTTCTCTGAAGTCTGTCTGTACGATGGATTTTATAGTTGCAGATTTTAAATTTCGTATTTGGTTGTGAGTGTGTTTCAGTGATGCATGCTATATCTATGTCATATCTGTTTAGCAGTTGCTGTAGTTCGTAGGTTTGGTTTTTGACTCCATTTGCATTAAAATTAAGTAATAACAGATTTTTGTGTTCATTCAAGTTTAAACCCGTAACTTCTTGCAATATAGAGAGGTCATTCTCTGCCTACAAAAACATATTGACTTACAAGTGCAGAAACCAAATACTCTCTAACATTAATACTGGAAAGCTTTTCTGTTTAGCATTGCAAGCGGCGGCGAAAAGTAACAGTGCTGCCATCTAGCGGCTTGAAACGTTCGCACACTCCGTGCGTCGTGCTGGGTTACGTGAAGAAAAGAGGAGAGGCGTGCATTTGATTTCAATAAGAAGCTGCAAAGCAATAAATAGTATACTTTAGAGTCACTTTGTTCATAACATATTTAATTAATAATAAATTACAAAGTTATTAGAATAGAAATGAATTGATAAATTCTCATATTTTCAAATTTGATGAAATTTAGTTGTGCATGACTTTAGCAGCTTTCATACATCGCTTGTTTTATTTTTTAGCTGTATGGTTGTCCATTTTATTTTTGATGTAACAATTTATTAACACATTGAAATATTTATCAATGAAGACATTGGCACAGTCACTGCAAATGGACATGTTAACAGGGAGCACTATAATTTTAATTAGTTCTTTTTTTACACCAATTCTAGTTTTTCTTTGAAAACAGCAGAACAGAATTGGCTGAGCATTAGAGAAACATCATTAGGGAAAACAATTTTTTAATCTTTACAGTATTTTTTATTTGCGATGTGCGTTGTTACGTCACCGTTGGGGTTTTCTTTACAAGATAAATTTCTTCGACAAATTTCGTGATTTATTCTGCTACACACCCAACCTGCAATATAAGCCCTTGCATTTTCTTGCAACACGGTTTCTTCGTTTGTATGCTGTACATTTTTGTCATCAACAGTTACATCTAAATCGGAGATATCTGTAATACTGCCTTCCCATTTTTTTCCTTCTTTTTAAGCGCACTTGCGACATAATGAATTCATCATTGGAAACAATTTTGATTAAATCAGTATTTGAACTGGTTGTCTTTAGAGCTCTCACTTCCGCCCGAAGAGATGAAATAATTTTTTTTGTGTTTAGATACCAATTTTTGAGCTGCAATCAATTTCTTAGAAAGTGTCTTTATCTGAAGATCTTGAGCCATCTTTGACCTTTTAGGATTTCTTGCATCTTAAAAAATAAACAGGGACTTAATTTAGTGAAATATTAATAACGTCTTGAAAGTCTAGGGCTAGGTAAATAATATTTTGTGAATAACTAACTGAATCAGTTTTTATGAGAAAACATGAGTTCACACACTTTCTTCACAAAATCAGTAATTCGTATTTTTATGTTACGTATCACAATATGCGTCTATTTAGTTTAAAAAAGTCATGACGTTCAGTATTTTATATGGAGAAACTATAAAGAAATTGTGTTTGGTATGATGGAAGTAAAGTAGTTTTATGCAATTTAATAACTGATTCACTTAGCACAGAGAACATGTTATTGCTAATGTACTATCTGATTATGAGGTACCTGGTAAAGGACTATCGTCGTTTCTGTCTGGAATCGGAGAACCTGTCGCCTCCTCGATGGAATGTCTAATGCGTTTCTTTGGGGACCTTCGCGGTTCTTTCATCGTATTTGACCCATATTTTCGGAAGAAGGAGCTGTTAAATTCAGTGAAGGAATAGCTGTTCTCTTCAGTCTGTTATTTAAAAAAAATATTAAAAATTAACAGGTCTATGGTTCATTTGAAACTGCGGTACTTTTCCAATTACACCTTATTTTTACTTACCTCTGACTTTTCAAATTAGGGTTATTGAAGTCCGATAATCTAAAGTGATCTGAACATATTCTGTGATTTTTGTACAGATACTCTGTTCCTCTAGTTTTAAACGTTTCGTCTAGGTCCTATCTTTTACATTTATTTACCCATATGGCACATCTATTAGACAAAAACAAATAACAGTAATAATAATAATAATAATAATAATAATAATAATAATAATAATAATAATAATAATAATAATAATAATAATAATAATAATAATATGATGTTGATGATGATGGTGAGGACACGAGACCTATCATGTGAATCGTGCGAGTGGGGAAAGAATGAGCTAACAGAAAGAGAGTTTGTTTCATGATTAAAATTATACGAATCTACTGACACGAAAGTTCATCTCAGACTAATTATCTTCCTTCTCCATAACATTTGACTTATGGTGTGTTTTTATTTTACCCCATAAATGTACTAAATCTGTCACACCCGCTTTTGACCAGCTATGTTCCCTCCGAACAGAACACACGGGAAACAGAAGAACGCATTTTTCACATCACATCCACACAACCAGTCGTTTTTTAAATAAATATCTGGGTTGAATCTGTTAACTTTAGCACTTTGCTGCTTTTGGTGAATATTTAAGTGCGATACAGGTCTGCCTAATTCTTTAACACGAAGTTTGTTTTCATATGTTAATGTTAAAAACGGAGATTTCAATAAAGAGCCAACCGAATTCATTTTTTCACAGTACACAACACGATAACACGACCACTATTACGATGACAACCTCACGACTTAACACGTTCACACTACACTTGGTACTGTTGGTAGAAATAATAAAGTGAAAACTATTTCAAGCAAAGTTTTCAAGAAACCGGGAGAGATTTTATTATGTTATTGTTGCAGTCTTCGCTCTAAGAAACTTGTTCCGACAAAGCGGAAGGACAGACAGAGCGCGAGGTAGTAAGGGATTGGCGTAGTAAATGGGGATGTATACAGTTTTACAAGCATTGCAAAAGCCAGCGGCAATTTGTGCCTGGCACATTTTAGATCATGCTTTAGATGCTGAAAAAGACGAGCGAACATGAAGATTGAGCGCGCATCCCATTATATTTCTTATGGGATGTAGTGCCTAGCACAGAACCATCCTCCAAACACTGGTTACAACGTGTTTCGCTGCAAAGATCATATTGACGGTAGAGATTGTACAAGAGTAACTTGTTTCTCTCAGGTTTTGAGCGGAAAATATGAATTCTCCTTTTCCTTCTGTATTCTGGTAGTGCCGTGGCACAACGGCACTACCTCTAAAGCCGCCCCTGGTTGGAGGGGCTTCTGCCGCGACAAAAATGGCGCAAATCCCGCACAGTGGCGCACCACACAATGAATTACGTGCTTGATGAGCGGTCCTAAGGACTTCAAAATCATCCTAATTAAATGAGGTTGCACAATAAGACTAAGGCTGCGGTGCTTGTATATGGGCCCTCCTCCGAAGAGAAAAAAGTCTAACTATAAATCATTAATTGCAATAAACCTAGTACTTATTAATAAAGACTGAACTTTACAACGAAATCGCCACTTTTGAAATGCCGCGAACAAATTCTGTCTTTATTGGGGTTAAATTTATCTAGTCTTCTATACGCGACAATCCATTGATTGCGAATTTTATTTTCTTTCGGCAAAGAAAAAAAAAAAAAAAGAAACATTTCCAGAACCGAATATACTATAAAAATCATTATTACACGTTGCCACACCACATCTCTGACCTGGCATTCTTAAATAACATTAAACAGCGTGAGCTCAAACCATATGATTGTATTAGCGCTATACACCAAAGCCACGTAGAAAAAAACTTGTGGCGTCAGTTTCTTTCCCCTCTCTCATCTCCATTCTCGTCCGCAAGGTCGATAATAGAGCAACCTATGACCAAGGTCAACATATTCCATTTCGTAAACTAAACCCAGTAGCTCGCAGTCACCATGGAGCTCTCCGCAGCATTACTGTGTTCAGTTATCTTGCTAGCAATTCTACTTCTCTACCTGTCATGGGAAGCAGAGTCAGGTCGAATGAGACGAATGTTAGCCAACCTTCCACGTATTAAAAGTTATCCAATAATTGGGAGCTTGCTGCCCGTAGCTCTGGTGCCATATGCAGGTAAGTACTTACAAAATATTTTCCCCATAATCTTACAAGTTATTCCTCTTTCTTTTCTAGCGACATTGGTTCATAACTTTTTACTCTCTTTAAATATTTGTAAAAAAGCAGTTAGAACCTCTCCATTAATATCACACAACGTCATAAATCTTGACTATAACTACAATATTAAAATTCAGTCTTAATTGTACATTTTCTTCAAATTGTGACTGCCCATGTTTACCAATCCACTAGAGTTAAGGCGGAACGATGGATGAAATTTCTATTTCAAATATTTTTCAAATCAAAAACTTGTTCTTTTATGCACTTACTACTAATGATATCAGTAATGATGTGTTTAAATTTCATTTTTATAGGTCTAGTAGTTGACTTGATTATTTGTACACATTCTCTTATTCATATCAGTTATAATGAGTTTAAGTTTCATTTTTATAGGTTCTTATGGGTAGTAGACTTGCATTTTTGCACACATACAACTCGTATTGATATCAGTATTGATGTGTTTAAATTTCATTTTTATAGGTTTAGTAATAGATTTTGGAATATTTATTATAGTATGTTTTTCTCGTGTTAAATTCCATCGTACCTGGTTAACATGTTTCGGCCTGTTATGGGCCTTCTTCAGAACTGGTTGTTGCTGGTCTTATCGCCTTTTGTTTTGTTTCCTGTGGGAGTGTGTTTGTGTAGTGTAATGTGGAGTCAAAGATTGTGTGTGTTCTGAAATTGAGTTGAGTGTTGGGAATTTCATTTGGATGTGTTTTTGTGTGTCTGTATATTTCTTATTGTTCTAGTGTGTTTAGTTTCTGGGTTTTTGGTTCCATGTGTAAAATTTCCGTGTCTGTGTTGATGTCTCTGTAGGTGTGGTTAGCATTTGTGACGTGTTCTGCATATGTGGATGTGTTTTGTAATTTTCTTATGGCTGTGATGTGTTCTTTGTAACGTGTTTGAAATGATCTGCCTGTCTGTCCTATGTAGAAGTTGTTGCAGGTGTTACATTTGAATTTGTATACGCCTCTGAGGTTGTATTTTTTTTGTTTGTGTTGTTTGTGTGTTGAGATGTTTTTGTAGAGTATTATTTGTTCTGTAAGCGATGTTGTAATTTAATTTCTTGAATGAGGTTGCAATCGTGTGTGTGTTTTTGTTTTCGTATGTTAGTGTGATGTATTTCTTGTGTTCTTGTGTTTGTGTTGTAGTCTTATGTTTTTTGTGATTATGTTTAGTCTTTCTTATTATGTTGGGGTTGTATCTGCATTCTTGTGCTATGTATTTGATTATGTTTAGCTCTTCTTTTTAATCATGTTGGTTCATTGGTATGTTGAGCAGTCTGTTGAGTAGAATCATTGCTAAAAAAAAAAGACAACAATAAACTAGCAATGCTAAAGACACAACAAACAGAAAACCCACAACAGCAACAACAACAACAACAATACACATACACAATACATCCAACCACCCAACACAACACAAACAAGCTGTATTCCGAACAATGGTACACATACTACTCAATAGAGCAATGAATCAGCATGATTACAATGAAGAGCTAAACACAATCATATACATAGCACAAGAAAACATAATACGAAAGACAAAACATAATCACAAAAAACATAAGACTAGAACCCAAACACAAGAACAGAAAAAAAAAGCGACACTAACATACGAAAACAAAAACACACACAAGATTGCAACCCCATTCAAGAAATTAAAATACAACATCGCATACAGAACAAATAATACTCTACAAAAGCATCTCAATTCACAAACAACACAAATAAACAAATACAACCACAAAGGCGAATACAAACTCAAATGTAACACCTGCAACAACTTCTACATAGGATAGACAGGCAGATCATTTCAAACACGTTACAAAGAACACATCACAGCCATAACAAAATTACAAAACACATCCACATATGCAGAACACGTCACAAATGCTAACCACACCTACAGAGACATCAACACAGACATGGAGATTCTACACATCCGACCAAAAATCAAGAAACTAAACACACTAGAACAATACGAAATATACAGACACACAAAAACACATCCAAATGAAATTCTCAACACACAACTCAATTTCAGAACACATACACTCTTTGACACCACAATACTCTACACAAACACATCCCTCAGGAAACAAAACAAAAGACGCCAAGACCAGCAACAACCAGTTCTGAAGAAGGCCGATAACAGGACGAAACATGTTAAATAGGTACGCTAGACATTATAATACATGTTAGGAAGTGATTTAGTGTTAAAAGTTGTGTAATCGGAAGTTGTGTGTTTTGCACACATACTACTCCTATTGATATCAGTAATGAAGTTTTTAAGTTTCATTTTTATAGGTTTAGTAATAGAGTTTATTTATTTGCACACACACTACTCTTGGTATCAGTAATGATATGTTTAATTTTCATTTTTATACGATTAGTATTAGCCTTTCTTTTTTGTACACACACTACTATTGATATCAGTAATGATATTTTTAATATTCATTTTTATAGGTTAATAATGGACTTTCTATTTTGCATATATACTACTATTTATATCAGAAAATGATATGGCTAAGTTTCATTTTCATAGGTTTAGTAATAGACTTTCTTTTTTGCACACTTACTACTATTGATATCTGTACCTAATGATATGTTTAAATTTCATTTTTATAGGTTTGGTAGTAGACTTAGTTTTTTTCACACATACTACTCCTATTGATATCAGTAGTGATGTGTTTAAGTTGTATTTTTATAAACTTAATAATAATAATAATAATAATAATAATAATAATAATAATAATAATAATAATAATAATAATGTTTTATTTTCGCTGTGCAGAGTTAAGGCCATAAGGCCTTCTCTTCCACTCAACCAGCCTTAATCCATACAATACATATTTAAATTACGAATATTTACACTACACTTAAAAGGTTCTCCAGCAATATTCTTCTGTTAAGTTTTATCAACTAGAAGACTACATATTTATGTAAAAGACAATTTTTTGCACATGTGCTACTATTGATATCAGTAATTATGTGCTTAAGGGGAGTCTGTACTGCCTTCCCATCAATGTAAAGCAGAGTAATAAAAGATAAATACCGTAATTTTAGCCAGTTACATACAATAATACTTGAAAAATAACCCCTAAAAATTTCAAATGTGTATCTTATGTAAGTCCTGAGAAACGTGCACCTAAACTAGATGAAATTTACATTGGTGGGATAGGCAATACAGACTCCCCTTAAGTTTCATTTTTATAAGTTTAGTAATAAACTTTCTTTTTTGCACACATTGGTACTATTGGTATCAGTAATGATATGTTTAATTTTCATTTTTATAGGTTTAGTAATAGACTTTCCTTTTTGCACACATACTACTATTAATATCAATAATGATATGTTTAATATTCATTTTTATAGGTTTAGTAATAAACTCTCTTTTTTGCACACATACTACCATTGATATCAGTAAAAATATGGTTAAGTTTCATTTTCATAGATTTAGTAATAGACTTTCTTTTTTGTACACATGCTACTATTGATATCAGTAATGATATGTTTAAATTTCATTTTTATAGGTTTCATAGTAGACTTAATTTTTTTCACACATACTACTCCTATTGATATCAGTAATGATGTGTTTAAGTTTCATTTTTATAAATTTAGTAAAATACTTTTTTTTTTTTTGCATATGTACTACTATTGATATCAGTAATGATGTACTAAGTTTCATTTTTATAAGTTTAGTAATAGACGTTCTTTTTTGGACACATACTACTATTAATATCAGTAATGATATGTTTAATATTCATTTTTATAGGTTTAGTAATAGACTTTCTTTTTTGCACACATACTACTATTGATATCAGTAAAGATATGGTTAAGTTTCATTTTCATAGGTTTAGTAATAGACTTTTGCACACTTACTATTATTGTTATCAGTAATAATATGTTTAAATTTCATTTTTATAAGTTTGGTAATAGACTTAATTTTTTGCACACATGCTACTCCTATTCATATCAATAATGATGTGTTTAAGTTTCATTTTTATAAATTTAGTAAAGGTTTTGCACACGTACTACTATTGATATCAGTAATGATGTGTTTGTTTCATTGTTGTAGGTTTAGTAATAGACTTCTTTTTACACATACTACCCCTCTTGATATCAGGAAATCGTAAACGCAAGCAAACACACACACATACACACACACACAAATACACACACACAAAACACACACATACACAACGCATAGTAAAAGTACATCCATAGCGCTACAGCCTATGAAGGGCCAAGACCGACCAACCGACTGCTGGCCTCACGTCCACGTGCCGAAGCATAGGTGGACGATCATCCAACCAGAATCGTGTGTTTAGCACGATGATCCCCCAGCCGTTATAGCTGGTTTGCGAAACCAGATTTTCGCTACCTATTACAGCTTCCCAAGTGCATCACGATGCTGGGGTGGACACCGGTCCCATAGACTGGCTGAAATTTCATGAGAAAACTTCTTTCCCCATGAGGATTCGAACCAGCGCGCATTCCGTAACGCGAGTCCTAGGCAGGATGCCTTAGACCATGACGCCACGGCGCGGGGCCATACACAACACATAAATACAAAAAACACACACAGTCACTATTAACCTCTGCAGCTCCCCTTCCGGCAGTTCCCTCATTCACCATAAAATTTTCTGCTGTTCTGTTGAATACATCATGCACGGTCAAATTATATAGGGTAAAGGTGCCTAATTCCGTGATACTCCTAATTCCGTGATAAAATTTCAATTGACTGCCATGGAGTTGTGGTCTCTGACTTTGAAGTTTTTGAATAGCCTAACCTTCACTTCTGTTGACTACCCGCCTTTTGAATAGAAGCAGTCGACTGCAGAAGCTTTTGTTCAGTGAAAGGTGGTTAGACCAGTAAGTTTTTCTTTCTCTTGTGACCGTTCCTGAAGAAACATCTTGTATTTGAGGTAAGAATTAATATAGCATTATAAAAGTGATATATTACTGTAGATTATAATCAGCTGAATCAAGGTGTATGATTATTTAAAGATTGTGAGACAATAACAATGCTACAGGAGCTTTCCCATTTTCGGATTTATCTTCATATTTCTCCTTCATGGCTCACTCGACCAGTGATGCCAACGTTAAATTGTGAAAATTAATGACTGTGAATTAAAATAGTTCGTGGAAATAATAATAGAAATAAGTTATAGAAAACATCAAATATAATTATAATAAAATAATAGGTCATATATTTAACTTAATTGCTGTTGTTGCTAGGAATACAAATAATGAGAAATAATTGTGTTATAATTCAATTCATTCAAATTTAATTTTGTATTGAATTTAACGTTCAGTTTATTTTGTTTATAATATATTAATATGTAATATATACGCCTGTAGTTACACAAGTATTTTCTATGAAATTTGTAACTTAGGCCCTTTTCTATGCTGTAATTTCTTGCTTAATCCATATTAAAACAATATACCATGACTTTAATGTGTTTTTCCAAATACAGTTTCTTTTCTGAGCAGTTAATGAGGATTATTTTAGTATCACGGAATTAGGAAACCACTATCACGGAATTTGGATCCCTGTCACGGATTTAGCAGTCACTGTATAACCATGAAGAATAATATATTATATTCCAAACTTGTGAAACTGTTGACACTGAATGCTGTAAAAACTGTAGCTAAAGGTCCAGATAACGTCATTTAGGTGTTACTTGGACATTTTTATTACAATTTTGACATAAATATAGGCTTTATTAAATCTGTCACGGAATTAGGTAACTTTACCCTACAGCTAATCTACGTTTATAAAACACTCATTTCGTTTTCCGTGTGGACTGTAGCTCACAGCTTCGAAATCAAGTTTAAAAATTAAAGAACGTTTGCTGATGCCCCAATTTGGCCATTTTTTTTTTCACTTGACGAGCTGCTTCCTTTCTTTCAATGTGGGACTGATGAACTGCCTCCGTCTCTATCTTCTTACGTTCAGACATGTGATCATATTTATACCTTTCATAGCAATGATCCTTTCTGGGTTTATGAAAAGCTATATTAAAATAATTTTTGAAAACATGACGATAATATGAAAGATTTTCTGCCTGAACATTAGCATTCCTGAATTTTTCTTTGTACAATGCATAGATTTTTTGTAAATTTAAATCACAAGACAGATATTCTCTTGCAGTGTCGTTTCTTGAATTCTTGTTGGACAAAATCTTCAAAATGAAGCAGTATGGTTCACTATATATTCACGAGTACTTTCAGATTTCTTTAATCCGGGCTCATGTTTTTCTCTCGATCAGTATCCACTATGTTATTGTCACTTTTTTTTTTCAAAATATGTTCTATTATTGTGTTGGATATACCAAACGTGGCGAGAAAAACTCCCTGCATACCCATATCTCTTCTTCATTTTTCGCCAGAAAACAATGATTTATTGCCTTCTAGATTCATCCTTTCTGGATTTGATTTTTCTCCACTTCTGTAAGGCCCATTAAAATTGCCTCTTCAAATAGTTATTCTCAATATTCCAATATAGTATATGAATTTCATGTCTGTCTTCAGCACTAAACGAGAGGTTGCATTTAAGGGGACATTTTGTACAATATTTGTCTAGAACTCTTCTACCAGCAATTTCTTTCCACTATTTAAGGATTTGTGGGCTTTCCCTGTTATCCAGCGTTGGACATGGACTACTAACTATGCTCTTATTAGCTTCATCACTCATTCCTTGCGAAATTTTATATGTCGCTAAAGCCAACTTCACCATTAACCTGCCCCTAGTATTCGAACTGAGTATTCCTTAACTCTAATAAAAGAGTATCAAATTATCAGATCAATTCTGTGCTGCGTTTCTTACAAACTGTAAACTTCTTACAAACTGGATTGATTTAAGAATGCTTGTTCTATTATTTAAAAAATTATCAAATCTCTAACAATGAACAGTATGGTGATTGTATTACATTCTTGGTTGTGTGTTCTGAGGAAGTGTCACAAATAAAATCTTAGAAACGTTAAATAATTTAGAGACAAAGAACACTATGTCGACTTAGTGTTCTTCTATTCTATATTTTGCTATTGTCAAAGAAAACTAAGTCTAGATAGTGTTGTTTGACACTCAGCATCTGTCTAAATTAACACAGCACTATCTCAAAAAACTATAAAATGGATATTTGTTAGAGATATATTAATTTCACACTATATAAAGGCTACTTTGTACAACATGATACTATAAATAACTCAAAAGTCGATTTTTGGATTTAGTGTCCCTTGACACTAAGCCCTCGATGTAACACCTTCTCTTCAGCTGTTCTCGTGGGCTCGTCTGAAGGAACGAAGAATCACATATTCTCTTTCATTTTTATACAAAATTTTACATAACTCTTCTCCAAATTACTTGTCTTCACACTTCCAGTTTCTCATTACTTCACGAAATCAGCATCAATCTCTCCTCTCTATTCCTCGTCACAGAACTTCCCTATACTCATGCTCCTATACTGTATCATTGCCTCACTTCTGGATTTCGATACCTAGTGACGTCAGGGATTGCCGGACACTGTCACAGTAAACTAGAAAACTATGTTTTTTCTCACGAAATTCGTTTTTGAGAAGTTGCTAGATTTATACCGAAGTATTTATGTGTAGTATTTTGACAATAATTTCCTTTTGTTAAATTAACCCTTTCCCTTCTCTTAATGCCAGGATACTAGAATAACTTATCGTCCCTTGATAATAATGGTGCTAAGTGTCACTGTCATTTGGTGTCTGTGTTTGTTGTATATGTTATTTCTTTTCGTGCATCATTTAATATGTCATACTGATTTTTATTATTTTCAATTTCTATTTACATGTTCAGTTCTTCTCATGTCATATTCATTCTGTCACACGTTATTACATTAGATTAACTGTAATTTTTCTTGTAGTTGTATTGCATTTCTGGTGGCGTAGTAGAGAAGGCCTTATGGCCTTAACTCCACCAAAGTAAATAAATAACTAAATAGACAAACAAACAAACAGACATACAGACAAACAAACAAGGAAACAAGTAAGTAAGCAAATAAATAAATAAATAAATAAATAAATAAATAGATAAATAAATAGATAAATATTCTTCAATGGTTTTTGACGAATACTGTTCAGCTGGACCACAGAATCTTTTTGGTGTGTTTACTTTCCTGGAGAGTTTTACTGGTTGTAATTTTAGTTCGTCAAACTTATCCCTGGCTTGTTTGAAAAGTTCATGAAATTTATCTTTACTTCAATGTCTGAAATTGTACATTCTACCAGGCTAATTGCTGACATCAGTCAAACAACAGTCTGCTAGTGACCTTGAAGAATTGAGTTCAAAGTTTCAAGAACATGGATCATATCATTGGCCATCAGAAGTGCAAGTGTGTATCAAACATTCAAATCCCAGCTTACCATATTTGTCACTGCTATCATTAGCTTGGTTATAGCATAGGCGTTTATCGATCGAAGATTTAAATATAGGTTAGCATCCTAACATCACGCTAGAGCTTCGTGGTAGAGGCATCGAATTCAAAACAAGAAGACACAATACATTTTAAAATTATAGATCTCAAACAGCTTCGCTGCAGGAAACTGGAGCGGTTCAGACCATCCCAATCCCCCCTCCCAGCAGGCACGCCAGTGGTCAACACAAAGAAATTAGAAATAACATTCAGATGCATTTGGATTTCAGTTCATGAAATTTGCGATTCACTTGGGCGATAATATATACGAGTAGTTTATTTCATTGGTGGGAAAATGAGTGAAAATGAATCGGGAAAGACTGACTTGTGTTCGAAAGTAATAAAGAGAATAAAAATTCAGAAAATATTGAATGTTTTGTTAATTCAGGACTGACATTGTTATATCGAAATGTCGTTGAAGAGGAAAATCAACAGATGCAGCAGCTTACTGTAACTAGAATAAAATTATTTAAGAACGTCCCATTGATCTCAAGTGATGAAAAGTTTTTTTTTCGACATACAGACTTATCTTATGAACAAGCGCCACAAATTTCAGTGTTCCAGTCTTGACAAAGTGTTACTGGTTTACTGTAATGTCAACTAGGAAGGTCACTGACATTGCTTTAGCAAGAAGACACTTATTTTTGCCATTACTTAATAAATTAATAACATTAGGTATTCTTTCTATATTTACCCATCGAAGCTATGATTTCATTTAATTTCTTATGTAATAATTATGTTATATTATATTCTGTATTTCATCAATCGTCATATATTGGGCCTAAATGTTTTTCTCATCTCAGATGCCCGTGCAATAGAATATATTAATGGAGCACGCTGGTGATTGTACTGAAGGGATGCAAATGTATTTTCCATGTAAGTTCAATAATATGTTCGTACTTTCTATGTCGCCACTACTTTATTTATAACCCTCGTATTAATCACACTATCGCATATAACCTGTGAAGAGAAATGCTTCTCTATAAATTTGTATATTTCAGAAAGATGGGAGAAAATATTGGAAATGAACCTAGCTAGTGGACCTATCTTCTTATGGTGGATGGGTCCTGTTCCAAGTGTTAGCATTAAGGATTGGAAAGATGTGGAGGTAAAAGTATTCCTTATTGCAATCAGTATATGAGGCAAATCTAATCTTTCAGGTAAGGCTCCCTGTGAAGCAGATTTGAATAATTTCAAGGGAAAAATTGTTCCGGGGCCTGGTACCGATCCCGGGACCTCTGGTTGAACGTACCAGCGCTCTGCCAACTGAGCTACCCGAGAACTCCACCCGACACCGTCTCAACCTTTCCCTTTATATCCACACAACTCGCGTGGGCTGACGAAATGCCAGAGACCCACATCGAGTGCACACAAACTCTGTGTGACTTGAAATTGTGGAACAATTTTTGCCTTGATATTATTCAAATCTGCTTTACAGGGAGCCTTACCTGAAAGATTAGATTTGCATAATATATACGTCACTGTGTACATTAACAGAAAACCACAATTTCAAGTCACACAGGGTTTGTGTGCACTCGATGTGGGTCTCTGGCGTTTCGTCAGCACACGCGAGTTGTGTGGATATAAAAGGAAAGGTTGAACGGTGTCGGGTGGAGTTCCCGGGTAGCTCAGTTGGCAGAGCGCTGGTATGTTCAACTAGAGGTCCCGGGATCGATACCCGGCCCCGGAACAATTTTTCCCTTGCAATTATTCAGTACATGAGGCGTTCCGTAAGAGAAGGGCGAGGCCACCAAGGGTCGAATTTTTTTTTTTTACTCCTCCAAATATTTAAGACACATATCTACAACTTAAGCCTGGCAGATAATGACGGGCTCTCCCATGCTACATCGAAATTACCATTGTTTGTAATGTTGGAGAAACTGCGTAGCCTGTGACAGGTTCATAATATTCATATTACTTCATACGAGAAGGGCGAAAACGCCAATCCGCCTGAAGGCGCGCGCCATTCATTGTCTCAGTGTTGTAACTACACAGACGAATACAACCGTAGTGAGGAATTACGTGTATTTATGGACATTGTAATAGCTTAGTATGAGTAACAGTAACCGTGATAATCAACCAGGCATATCTAGTTATTGTAGGAAACGTCAGAGGCATGTCGAAAAATGTATAAACGTACAAGCAAAGATTAAAAGGAACAAAGGTGAATCGTACATCAGTACGAAAACATCTCGACATGTGCAAGCTTGGGGTATAGGCCCACCATGTACTTATGGGTGTTTCACGCATTGGGTATGGAGAAAATACAACCTGTATTTCGTAATTTCTGGGAGTTGGGTGATCAAGACCTCCAGAATGCCTGTATTTCTAAGCTCATAGCCAGTGTCGATGTGAACAGATGTCGCATTAAGAACAGGTCGACCTCTCTCAGCTGGGTTTGCCAAAGAGGTACTATGTCACGCCAATAAAGCTCACTTGTGATAAAGTAAAGGATGTGAAAGCTCTCCTTATCTATGTGCCAAAGAACGTTTCTGGATGACGTGATCAGCAACCAAAACGTGCAATTAGCAGTGACCGACTGAGAGAAACATCTTCATGAAGATGATGTAATGGATTATAGAACCTCTGTTCCCAGAACAAGTGGGACCACTGTTGATAGCAAATGCTAATAACATGACAGGCATCTACTCATTTTTGTTTATTAATAATTTCCGACACTTTGTAACTGTCACATCACAGTGGGATTTAGTGTTTATTATTATTATTATTATTATTATTATTATTATTATTATTATTATTATTGATTTTTCTAATATACTGTATTCAAATTATTCCCATAATATTGATGAATTCATAATGTCATCAATGATCACTATTAGTTAGAATATTAATTGGACATTTAATTACAATTTTCAATAAAGATATTCGTTTTTCAGTGTAAAAAGTAATTATTATTTACAGACGTGTTCTTGGCGGTTTCGCCCTTATCTTGTTTACATGTAAAAATACTTTGAACATCGATTATCACTAAAGGTACATTTGACGGATTCGCCCTTCTCTTACGGAAGGCCTCATATGATTTACTAGACACAAATTTATTAGGGAGGAAAACAAGCTCGTTATTCACAGCACAAACTAGAATGCAAGCGCAATGAAGAAGTCAACTTATGTTGATTATATTTACAGGTTGGTATTTTGGCAGGTTGTGGTGATATTTAACACAGTGAGTTCTTAATTACTCACAAGTTTAGATTATGTAACTGCGATTCTTTCTGCACTTGATAAACAATTCAGGATTATTGTTTTATAGTGATAAGCATATTCCCACATCTAACTTCAGCATGCTTTTCATCGTCTCATTCTAACAAGGTACTACTTTAAATAGATGTTTTCAAACTTGCAGCTCAACCAATGTACTGTGGCGACAGCAGAGTAAGGGTACGTACAAGGAGAAGCCTGGCTGGTTACAGAGCTCGTTGCTCGTAGCCTAGCTGCTCGCTGGGTAGAAAGTCAGGTTGATCAAAACGAAGCTTGTTTGTATCTGCCAGTCAGTGTAACTGAACGCATTCTGCTTTTAAAATTGTCTTTGAAAACAATAACAATTTATAAAAGTGCCAAGAAGAAGTACTTTATAGATCTTCAGGATTTTTTTAGTGTATCTTAGATATTTTGGTACTTTCAGTGATGAAATAAACATGAAAGTAATTACACCTTTCTGGAAAGCATCTTCTGTCATAATAAAACCTTTTCATTAAATCCTATTTAGTTCATTCTAATGCAAATAGAACATTGATAAAATAATAAGTATTAATTACCAAAAGGTCAGTATATAATATTATCAAGTTTATAAAATCGTCACTTACTGCAAAACATAAATTTTATATTTAGAAATTTACTTATTATTGGTATCCATTTCACACCACCTCATTCTAGTGCAAAGGTCAAGAAATCATGGAACTATCTCTATGCTCCCAAGAGCCTTTATGGCATGTGAAGGGGTCGGTCACCTTTATCTTTATTGGTATCTATTTTAACTCCTACTTCATCTCACAATTTCTCAATAAGATATAGGTTTTGGTGGTCGGGATGAGCCTGATTCCAAACATTGTAAATATTTGAAATTAATCTTTCACAATTCTTTATACGCATAGAAATGACAAGCTGTAGGCGTTTAGCACGTGGGGTAGTGTGTACGAACTCTCAGGGCGCATGCGCAGTAAAGACATTTAGGTCGCTGGTAGCTGGAAAAACAGCTAACAGGATAGGTAACAATCGACCAACAGTTTTCGTATTGGATGTCTCCATTTCGTAAAGTTTAGGCATTCCTTCCAGCAAGGTAACCAGTCAGGCTACCAGCTAGGCTTCGTTCTTGTACGTACCCTTACAGTTGACAATCATAGATATTGTTTTTAAGTTATTCACACATTGTAATCAGTTGTGCTTACAATTTTATTAAATTAAAATATGTACCACATGTTTCAATGAAATATTATATATACATAGATTTATTGGCATTTAAAGAATTCCTGCGGTACAAAATTCCGGCACACGGACGATGCTGATATAACCTCGGCGGTTGTGAGCGTCGTCGTTAAATAAACCATAATTTTATATATTTATATAGTATATTTATCGCAGAGGCCGTCACTGATAAGACAATACGTATTTACATATTGAAAAATATTCATTTAATTCTATAATTTTTATATCGTATTTTCTTGAAAACTATTCAAGTGCTTTATCGAATTTTTAGATCGTCTTCTGATTCCGATAAGATAATTTGGACTTCAATCCTGTCTTCCTTTTCAGGTTGTCCTTGGAAATTCTAGTTCTCAAACGCTAAGCAAATCTTTTATGTACACTTTTCTGCATCCTTGGCTCGGATCTGGACTCCTAACTGCAACAGGTAACAATACTTTTGATAGGCCTATATGAAATTTATTAACATCCTCTACTATTCACCACGTTGTAAAGAAAGTAACTATTGAACTCAGCGTATTAAGGAAGTATTCCAAAATACTTCAGTAAATGAGATAAAAGAAATAAAGAAAATATCCTAATGTTTTTAAGTATTCCAGTTCTTCATTCATGGCTCAGGTTATGCTTCTACTACAACAATGATCAAATGGAATGTGCAACTTATGCTTATTATGTTAGCGGATCCATTGAAATTTATTTTTACATTTTAAGAGGTTATGTGCATCGCATAATTTCCTGAAATAAACCACTCAGCCAGTGCTGAACTTGGAAAAATATTTTAGGCGGAACTGTGCAACTACAAACCCTTAAATTTATAAAAAGACATTTTCTTTATTTTGAAATAGAAGCAAGGAGGCGAGCCAAGAAGAAAACAATGCCTTACATAGTTTCTGTTCTTCAGAATGTTTGAGAAATTCAGCATACAGAGCCAAGGAAAATATTTACAGCGCCAAATTAAAGTACAGGAAAATTAACTAAACATTTTCAGACAGACATTTGAAGGGTTCAGATCTGTAGTGGGCCCAGCGCCATTTACTAAAACCGTAGAAACCAAAGGTTAAAATGAAGTTATCACCATAATTCAATGGATACATATAGCAAGTATTATAATTTATACACATTCAAACTAAATCTTCATTAAACTATGGTATTCACTTAACTTTAACCCTTGCTTTCTCCGTTTTCAATAAATGGCGCTTGGCCCACTATGACTCTGAACCCTTCATTTGTTAGGTATGTCAAGTCAGAATGTAAAGGGACAGGGCGGATGACATCAACATACATTTATGGACATATCTCGAGATATATTGCAGATATCTAAGAAATTCTTTCACTGATATAAATACAAAAGTTCATATATCAGGAAACAATAAATTGAAAATTTCTATTCTTTTATCCATAAAGGTGTATGTACGCACTTGAAGAGGACATCCGTAATAATATGTACGGTCTCTTCTGTAAATTAAGTAATTTGGGAATACCAAAACTACAGTAGCGTGCAAATTAATCCAAACACGACATATTTTTAATTTTTCTGACATTGTTGGCCTCACAGCTGCTCATACCACTTTAATTGACATCTGTATAATATGTAATTAATTGTTGAATATAATTAATTATAATATTTTTAATATAATATGTGACATTTTGCCTGTCGTTTTGTACTTATAAGCATTTCAGTTGTGTTGAAGACTTAATACTGCAATCCTGTGTACATTCTGTCGTCTTCACAAATGGATACGTACAACTCCACGAAAACGGTCTAAAATTATAACATTAGCAGAACATTCTTCTATGACACAGAGGCAAATTGCTGTAGAATGCCACATCGGTTTGAAAAATACTTTAATTCGATCATAAAACGATACAGGAGACTGGATCCATCACGACCCCAGAAAAAAGTCTTCTGTTCCGGAAAAAAAGACTTCAATCCTGCAGATGATTTTAATTGTCAGGAAAAGTAAATTAAATCCTACAAACTAACTGCTGTCGACTGATCGCGTGTTAATGGCTACCAGTGGGGCGAATATTCACGTCACAAGAGTGCGGCGTAACTTTGAAGCTGGACGAAGGGCTCGTAAAATATTAAGAAGCAAATGAGATAACCCCTGTCAAGAACAAAAACGTTTTCAATTCATGGCAAAATTATAACAACACTGACAGTGAATGACAAGAATGTATTTTTTCCGATGAGTCTCATTTCGAGAGTTACAGGCCACCGTGTTCCTTTCAAAAAGTAAAAAGCTCATTCCAACAAATTACCCCCTAAAGTAATGTTTTGGGGTTGTTTTAATGAAGGGCCTGGAGCATTAATTATCAAAAGGTTGATGAATTTTGACAAATTATTCACTAATATTTAAACCAAATCGTACCCCAGCTGCAAAAATCATTTCCGGATGGCAGAGGTTTTCCAACAAGACCTGGCACCATGCCATACGTCTCGGAAAACTACAGAATTCTTCAACAATAAGAATATTCAGGTACCCCCTAGCCAGGCAACTCAAACCCGACATCAACCCCATTGAGAACTTATCAATCAATTTGCAAAAGAAGAATGCAAAAATAGATTGTTTTATGAACTGATTTCTGCTTTCATTGGTGTATGGTTTCAGAATGAAGAAATGTAGAATATTTGTGGGAAATTTGGAATCCATGCCAAATCGTTCAGAGCTGTTATTAGGAACAATGGATTACTTCAGGTATGTCTTAGATATCCCAATTATTTGAGTGTTTAATTATGTACATTCTCTAATTAAATTACGTTGTTCGGATTAATTTGCACGCTACTGTATTTCCCCAAATACGAATTCCATACAGTTACAACTAAACTGCGGAATTTCATGCAATTGCATGCTTTTATTGATTTGGCATAAGCTTATTGAAGAAGTAAAAGTGGATCTTTGCCAATTAATGTTTTCACGTTGAATAAATCCAACTTTATTTTGCATAAATGCATATTTTGAAGTTTTTTCCCTTTTAAATGCATATGCATTTATTTGCATATTTAAATGTGTATATTAACGTATTTTCTTGTTTTTATTTAATACCTAATTTCAAATTTGCCTCTAATAAAAATAAGAATAATTTGCAAAAAATATAAACATTATTTCACAAATAAAACGAATAATTATTATTTAATTACTGTTGAGGATATAAAATTGCTGCAACAATAATGGACACTTGTATACCTTGTGTATAAATTGGGTCGTTTTCTACTTTAAGATGATGTCATCTGCTGTTCTGCGTAAATACTAGCCGCTTTAGGAGCCAGGACGAAAATGCGTCTCGCCTAGAAGTCATTCAGAAGTTTGCTTTGATTTCGTACAACCAAAAATGAATGTGATAGACATATGAGGCAATAAAGTCACGTATTGTTGAGGTTATGAAACTGCTGCGACGACAATGCTGCTAATGTGCTCTGATTTCATAGAATCAAAACTGAAGTATTTAGACACCTGCGACAATGAAGTCACTTGTTACATCATGTGATGTCGCGAAATCGTTTCCGGCATGTAGGGCCGTATTCATTGACATTCTTAGCGCGGGCTTTCGGTGGATGATCAGCGAACTAACGGTTTTCGTATTCATAAACCAGTGTCAATGATATGATATGATATGAATCCTGTTTAGCACGCTTTTAGCTCGGGTTAACGAAATGTCTATGAATAGCACCCTTAAACTGTTAATTCTGACAGATAAGACGAGAAGTTTCACAGTAGAGAGCCTGACAAATCGTTGGTTGTTTACTACCATAATAATTACTTTAAAGGCAAAGGCAGCTTTAAAGTTAGAAAGTTAAAAATATTTCAATTAAAATATGTATAGGTATGTACAATGAATAATTAATTTATTTATAGAAAGAAAATAATAAAAAATGGTTACTTTAAATTATTTCATTTACATCACATTATTGAATCAAATAAACCTCTAAAGAGTATTTTTAATGCATATATTTCAATTTGAAGCTCATACTTAAGGGGAGAGGATGGTATATTTTGGTGAAAAATGAGTACATTAAAAAAAAATCAATTTTCTTTAAAATGCTCTGTGATCATGTATGCCATTTTTGAACTTCCTGCGTTATGGAATTTTAAATCACTGGACCCCTTTTATTGTTGTTTCCGGTAAATTGAATTTAAAAAAATGTTTTTTCTTTTAAAATACTCTTTGATGTGCGGAATACACTGCATAACACTTCGTGGGTATTTGTGCCCTCATCGGATGTTGAGACGCAATGTTTAAACGTCCTGCGCTATGGATTTTTAAACCACTCGCCCCCTTTTATCGATTTACGGTAACTTCATTTCTTTGCTACATTGCCATACAAAAATGGATTTAATTTCTAAACTATTGAAGATACAGGCATGAAATTTAGAACACACATTCCTTAGACTATTAGGAAACGTTTCTCTTTAACAGAAGTTTGATAATTGATATCATTTTAAAACTACGTCCGTTTGTTTACAAGAAAAGAATTCAGAAAAGTGTTATTAAATTTTAATTGTTTATTTTACAAAGGTAGGGACTAATATCAAAATTATGTTACAGACAGTTTGTAGAGCATGCGTTTGCAAGTACATTGCAAAAAAGGGGATGAATCTACCTTTAAAATGGTTTAGATATATCGATTTTAGTAAAATCCTGCATTGGGTATATTTTTTTCAAATCTGGGCCCCCAAATAATTTTTTTTTCAGAATATTTATTTTTGGTCGAGTTTCTACAGGTATGAGTTCTCTACATACAAAAAAATTAATATTTTACACCAAATAGGAAAAAGTTAAAAAAAAAAAATAGCCTACCGTCCTCTCCCTTCAAACAGTTTCACTCCATAATCGCATACACATTTTCAGGTTTTTTAGTGCATAAAAGTTCTTGGTCTAGTAATAACTAATAAGCTAGGTGCTGAAGAAAGCAAAGTATGCCGTCAAGCCAAGAGCGTCAGGTGACTTTGGCAACCAGCCAAGGAGCAACTCGTGTCTCCCTGCTACTTGCGATCGTTACGATTTATTATTGCAATATTTTCTTTACATCTTAAAATTGTGAGAATTAAAACCAGTGTGTATTTATAGCGAATCAAGTAAACAATCTTAAAAAGTGCCAACCTTCCCATAAGTTTTTGTGTTAAAACATTAATACATCAACAATAGCCAAGAAACTGTAGTCTATGAGGCAGAAATTTGAAAATTTGGTATATTATGCATTATTACATAGTTAAGACACACCCGTAAGTCATATATAAAAAGGATATAATTTGTTAAGTGTTATTAAACAAAAAATAGCGTCATATGTTCGACTGACACCTCTCAGGCTGTCTAGGGTTAAAGAAAAATAAAATGTTTTGAAAATTTAGCAACTGATTTTGCACCATATTTAATCATCTTCTGCTCTTAATTCATGCCTGAACGAATGTTAAAATAATATCTGGCACTAGGTGACGTTATGGTAATGCGTTCTCAAAGAAATATCAAATTATTTCACAATAGAGTTTCTCTCAAAATGTGCATAAAAACTGGAATTTCTATCGTCATATTTTAATAATTTTAAAAGTACTCGTGACGAGTATTTACATTAATATATATATAATGTTATGCTCCTTCCTGTAACCGAAAAATATGGAAATGTTTAGTTATGTTATGAAAATGCAGTTTACGATTTAGTAAGGAACTGGTTTCAGAACATGAGAGAAGTGATAGTGGAGGAAGAAGAATACAGTGCATAAGAGTTGCTGATGATAATATGGCGTTGTTAGCAGAAGTATATGCTACTGGAGCTAAATGACAGCTGTGAGCAGTATAGGATGAAAATAAATGTAAATAAGACGAAGACCATGGTCATAGGAAGAAAAATAAAGAAGATAAACTTGCGAATTCTAAATGAAGCAGTAGAGCAAATGGACAGCTTCAAATACTTGGGGTGTACTACAAGCAGTAACATGAGTTGCTGCCAGGAAGTCAAAGGAGGATAGCAATGGCCAAGGAACCTTTTAATAGAAAAATGAGAATCTTCTGCGGATCTCTGGAAAAGAACTAAACAAGAGACTAGTGAAGTGATTTCTATGAAGTGTGGCAATGTATAGGGCAGAAACATGGACATTACGACGAAGAGAAGAGAAGCGACTAAAAGTATTTGAAATGTGGATATGGAAAAGAATGGAACGTGGGAAGTGGACAGACAGAATAAGAAATGAAGTTGTATTGGAAAGAGTGGATGAAGAAAGAATGATGCTGAAATTGATCAGGAAGAGGAAAAGGATTTATTGGGTCACTGGCTGAGAAGAAACTGCCTATTGAAGGATGCACTGGAAGGAATTGTGAACGGGACAAGAGTTTGGGGCAGAAGAAGATAGCAGATGATAGACGACATTAAATATATGGATTATATGAAGAGACAATGAGGAAGGCAGAAAATAGGAAATAATGGGGAAAGCTGGGTTTGCAGTGAAAGACCTGCCCTTGGGCAGAACACTAAATGAATGAATGAATGAATACTTTTCTATGAGCATTTTGGGCGTTGAATAAAACAGTTTGTGTAATTGGGGTTAGCCATTTTGCTATAACATTTGCATATATCTTAGAGGTTATATTTAAAAAATCTCTGCGGCGATGGCTATTGAAGTTGTCGCCGTTAATATATGTTTGGGAATTAGATAATGCAACTGTCGTATTTTAAAACAATTCTGTTACTGAGTTACATTCCAAAAAAGAGATAAATATAAGGAAGGATAGCAAACCAATGTCAAGTTGCAGTTGAAGAAATGGCCTGAACCGTGACGTTATTTTTACGATTATCAATTCATTGTAAATTTGTTCTAATTTTCTGTCCGCCTAACAACATTTTCTTTTCAATAGGATCAAAGTGGCATACCCACCGGAAGATTCTTACTCCATCTTTTCATTTCAAGATTCTAGAATCTTTCATTCCAGTAATTGTAGAGCAGAGTAAAATTCTGGTAAAGAAATTAGAGAAAGAAGTCGGTTCTGAAGGATTCTGTGTACAACCCTATATCTCTAGATGCTCCCTTGATATCATCTGTGGTAAGTACTGATGAGAAGCATGTAACCTAGCTGTATTCAACGAAGGTACTCAAACTGAAAAGATAACACAAAATCAATTTTATGTCCCAGAGTCCGCCATGGGCACAGCTGTTCACGCACAGGAAGGAACATCGGAGTATGTTAATGCGGTGTACGAGTAAGTACCGTTTTATCAGTCGAATTGAGCTTCTGAACACAAGTTTCAATTCTTTGAACTCATGAATTTAGGGGTTAGCTGGAAGAATGGCGTAACTCAGAAAACATAGTTTTGAGATAATCAACAAAAACTATGTGTACCCTGCATCTCTTGCTGGAATATGACACTATTCATATATATTGTAGGGTAATATGTTCTCTTGTGATTACAAAGAGTTCCATGGTTAATGTTTAAATATTGTACGATAACGAAGCATTCAGTTTTTTTAAATTACGTCCTTCTTCCATAGAGGAGGGTTGAAAATACTGCAATATTGTTAACTTTTCTATATTCTAATATTTCTATAGGAAAGGCTAGATATAGGCCTAGTTCATATATACCCCAGATTGGTCGGCCTTATATGCTTTGACGTTAACAACTTTTGTCAGATTTACTACGCTGCCATATTTGTTACATAAGGAGTCACGTCATAATTTCTATTTGAATTGCATTAGCGACTGTACTGCCATCTCGTGTTCGTTTACGGCGGGCGCGTGGCGATCCTGGCGGTTGCTCTCTTAAAAGTGCAAACGATTTTAACATAGCGATGACCTATCTGTTACATACAGTATATGATCTAGGATATAGATAGGTATACAGTATACTACAATAATGAAGATAATTACAATGTATGTTCTAAAAAAAAAATAATATATATAGGCCTATATAATATGTTCCTTTATTAAATTGTTATCACAACATTAAAAATAATTAATCCCACTTATTATCCGTCATGATTTTAACTGAAAGTACCTAGAATATAGGCTTACAAACACTATACCACTTTAAGTGATCTAATAACCTAACATAAACAACATCTAGAATCTTGTGGGGCCTATTGGAGTGTTTGCCTCTCATATCTGTCATTACAGTATCACCTAGTTTCACTTTATTTTGTACAGTTATCACTTGTTTCTTAGATGTTTTAAGCAATGACAGAATAAAGAACTTGCATAAAATTTCTTCTCAGTCAAGATACTGCATACACAAGAACTTTCTCGGTGCTGTGGTTTTACATTTGATTGACGTTGCTTGAATGGTCCTCCTCTCCAAATATCCCGTAAGAAATGTATCCTGTTGATTTTTGATTTCAGTTACCCAAAATCCTCAATGAAAAATGGCTTGTTCCTTTGTACACATCTCATATTTCTTCGGGCAGCAATTTCGCTTAAATGTTTTGCTGCTAACCTGTCAGAAATATGGTGTTTCCTAAATGACTGACTGCTAGCCTGGATCTAACATTTTATAGCACTGCATACGCCTGTATTATTAGTACCTTATATTCATTGACAAAAATAAATAGTAATACTGTATTTCTTTCACCATTTTTCCTGACCTAATTGTGTAAGCTTTGCCGTAATTTCGTCGTCGCTTGTTAGATTATTCTTTCATAGTTTGTTAAACCGTTTCCGTTTTCTACTTTTCCGTATGTAATTAATTTTCACTGATACTTGCAACATCACAAATATTATATATTAGCTTCCATTATGCGATAGATAGGATAGATCAGAACATTCGTCAGACAATGCGAACCACATTGCAGCTACCTTCGTCGATCCTCGAACCACAGTAGTGAGATGGGAAGACGGACGCAATTCAATAATATCTCCCTATTGCGATCTATTGGGAATAGAGGCATAATATTGTGGTGGTTGGTAGAAACACCGCCCAAGAACGCATAGAGCCATTTTACGGATAAACGCGTAATTCGAATTACGCCCTTCTTCCAGCTAACTCCTCAATTAATATAATATCAATAACCAGTAGTAGAACTAAACAAATTGGATCACAGACGATATTGTTTCTTTGACACTTTTTCCGCAAAATTTAAGCAAACCCTAACAAAGCTCTGATTAAATCGTACCTTTTGTGATATATTTTCTAAATCTTGGAGAATAGCTTACTTAAACAACTGGCACAAATTAAGTTACATTTATATTTACTTAGTGCATAAAACTATGATCACGTTTGTACTAAAATAGCATATTAAATTATGAATATGTCTGCACTCACATATTAACTTTTTTATCAGTCCCCATGAGAACGCTTGCTTGTCAGTTAAGAATAAGTGCAGTTTATACGTTGTTTGGTTTTGTAATGGTTACATATCCAGTGCTAGAACGTGTACATATTTAAAAACGTAAAGACCTAAATGGGAACAATGGAAAACTTTATATTTCCTGGCCGCCCAGTTCTGTGTATAAAAAAATACTAAATTTAATGAGTAGGTTTAATGAAACAGATTAGGTGAATTATGTATCACACGAGATGGGCAACATTTCCAGCAGGTACAGTGAGTAATTTACAATTCATTTTATATATCAATATGCCTGGTAAATTATCAAATAAGTATATAATAAATTTCAATCTTAAGACATATAAACTTGCAAATGTTTATTTGTGAACGTTTTCGCCGTTTATCTTCAGATATAACAAAAAACATATAATCTGGACCTATAACAGTAAATTATGCAAATGACAAAGAATAGAAAACAAAAACATCTTCATTTTATATGCTTCAATAAACCTGATGACACGTAATAGGATGTCAAATTAGAGTAGTCAGCAATGTCAAACAACATCCATTTCAAAAGCCAACGACCTCTCTAAATGAAACAATTACAAAATACACGAACATCAGATACGCAAACTATCTTGTAACTCACGACTTCTCAGCTATGATTACTCTAAAATATTTCATTATCATCATTATAAATTTTAAATTTTAACATCATTGACAAATTTTTACATCATTGACAAATTTTAACCATTGTATATTTAATTGTAACATGAGCTATATGTATAAAATATTCGTCTAGTCTAATTTTAAAATTCAAAGATTATCTCTATATTCATCCTGTATTATGTCATATTTACATATAGCTCATGAATCTCATGTATTACATATATTGTTTTCTATTCTTTGTCATTTGCATAATTTACTGTTATAGGTCCAGATTATATGTTTTTTGTTATATCTGAAGATGCCCTAAACGGCGAAAACGTTCATATATTTTTATAAGTAGCAAATAAACATTTGCAAGTTTATATGTCTTAAGATTGAAATTTATTATATACTTATTTGATAAGGTACTGTGAGGATGGTGAGTGCCAAATATCATTAATATAACATAGTACAGTATTAAGCTTTGATCCGACGAAAAGTTGTGAGTTCGCGGATGCAAGCAGCGACAGAGGCGCTGGTGACCTGTTACTGGTTGGCCGACAGAAACACCGGAAACGTTTGTGGGACTCACTGCATTACACACAAGTGTCATGGAAAGCTATACATTGAGCCTATTCGGATTAGGTACTTGGTCGAATCCTTTTAATGTTGGTGGTGGTAGAGTTGGTGGTGGTGGAGTCGGTAATGAAAATGTTGTTGGTGATTATGATGATGATGATGATGACTAAGGTGATTGGAATATATTACATATATTAGTCGGTGCCATATTTTTATTATAAATTGTGACAATGATGTAGAGGCAGCGTTAAAGTATGTGAAATAACTCTGAGAAGTTAATAATATTTGTTGTTTCAGTGTAACCATGGCAATTTCGAAACGTGTAATGCAGCCATTATTGTATCCTGACTTCATATTCAATCTCACTCCACTCGGAAGGACACACAACAAGTGTCTGAAAATAATTCACGACTTCGCCAACAAGGTACGTAAAATTATTAAACTATTATGAATATATCACATAGGAACTGAAGAAAATGCCATTATAAAGTAATTTAAGCATTAAATTTCATAGCGTTAATTTTGGCATGAAATTGATTGATTTTTATATCGTGGCATACTATTAAACTACGTATAAAATTCAACACCAGAAAAACGTGTCATGGACGAAAAGAACTCTTTCTTAATGGATTTAAACAATGGGTTCCTCATTTTTTATCTCTTCCCATTGAGGTGCAACATATTTAGCCTGAAAATATTCGTCGTTTCTTTGCCTATAACACAGTGCAAGAACTCTAAAAACAAAATTCAATGAAATGTGTTGTGTTATTACCAAAGATAGGAATTTACCCACAGAGACTACAAGGTTAGATATGCATAGAGTGTTCGTTGTACGCACGAGAAACATATCCCCACTCAATTGCTGCGATACAAAACACATTTCAGTTGTAACCTGGCCATTCCTCAGGCTTCACGTCATTCATGACGTAACGATAGTCTAAGCACAACTAACCTAATATCCTCATGTTGTGATATAAATTCCTACCTTTAGTTATTACATAATATGTGAAAGCTTAGTTAAGACAGAAGCTGCGTTTAGCAATAAATCATCTCTCAAACATAAATCGATATTGAATGTGAAGTTAACAATTTGTGAGAATTTATATTGAGCAGCTTTGTTAAGTTTGAGAATTCATGAAGTTCGGTATCATTCAAATTTGAAACATGTAAGGAATGTAAGGTACGTAGGCTCTAATTCCATTATCCTTCTAAATATTTAAGCGAAAGCCTTAACCCTCAGAAGTAAGATATTGAACAATATGTAAAAGAGATTTTGATTGGATCCTATAAATAGCTAGTGAAAAAATAAGAAAAGATTTAATAGAAAGTAACAATGTTTTGAAGTTAGCAATTACTGTACATTCTTCAAGACAGTGTATCAGAATCATATTACAAATTATCCAATTAAATTTAATTATTAAAAATTGCTAAATTACACGTCACTGTTCTTTCTTCTAATGATCCTGGTACTTCAACTGAAGAAGATGATAACCAACATTCAACATTGTAAACTCATTTGTATTTTTTCAACCATTTACACAATCAATCGAAAAATAACCTACCGGTAACCTAATTTCTTCAGAATAATTCTGGATCACTTTTTTCCTTTATTATAACGAAATTCGTATATGAAATTACGAAGTTAATTGAAGCTGTCACGATATGAAGGTATTAACAACATTTGTACTATAATTTTCGTAACTCCAAAGTTAGTAACTTTGAATTTCTTACACTGTAAAGTCAAGATTTATAAATTTTGGAAAATCTTTCTGCAGGATGCCTTCCTGTGCATGCCTGTTGTTATTCTTAGAGTTTCCTTTTGTTCAAGAACAATATGTTTAGCTTTAAGTAAGTTATCCCAGAATAGTAAGAAATATTTAATTACTGATTGGAAGTATGCAATATATGCATTTTAAGAATGAATATCTCGCCAATAGAAAATAAGCAACAAGCATCTCAGTGCATAACAGGCAGAGCTAAATTTAGGAATAAGATATTGTATGTGTGTTTCCAGTTCAAAAACTGATTACTCAATTACTGACCAGAAATTTTCATGTTAAAGATTCCTTGAGGTCAACTCCATTTAATCTCAAATAAAAGAAAAGCTGAGCTTTATTATTTATGTAGTAATTATAGACAAGTGAATATAAAGTGATCATATTGTATGCTTGAGAAAATCACATTTTAAACTCTTTTTGACGCTGAATCATTAATATAATCTAGAAACAATAATGAACTTAAAATTTAAGCCCAGGGGACTCCATGTTCAATATTTATAAATTCTGAGTGAATGACTATACAGAGGTGATTCACGAAGATTGTGCAATACTCTAGGATGTGATTTCCGGTATTATTCTGATGAAAACAGTTCATATAAACATATGTCATATTTCTTAAATTTAGTGAGTTACGCCCTCCTGAATGTTAAACATAAACATAGATATTATGAAGGTTTTAAGTATTTAAATTATTTACAACAACGGTACTGGGTGTATTACAAATTCATTAAGGAACATTCACGTTATTACTCACCTGAAAAATCTGTATTAAAGCCGGTTTTCAAAGACCCCACATTCTGCAGTAATACACGTAGCCGCCCGAGTGTGAACTGCGCGCTGAATTCCTAACTTTCGTTGTTCGGATGCTAGGTAGATATACGTGTTCAGTTATCTCTAACCCTGACCCTGAATTCACGAGATTTGTGTCGCTACTATCAGCTGTACTGTAACATATACAGCTCCAGACGTCCAGAGAAGAGAGAGAGAGAGAGAGAGAGAGAGAGAGAGAGAGTTTACTAGACTGCGTGTTACGGAAGAAAGAAATGTGATTTTATCCGAAACTATTCAAAATCGCACATATGTATATATTAACTTTTTCATAAGAATAATATCAGAAATCACATCCTAAAGGATTGCACAATCTTCGCGAATCATCCTGTATAATTATTTTATTTATTTATTTATTTATTTTTTATACTTAGTTTTATTTTTAATGATTAATAAGTAAACCGATCAATGATGTCATTTTAATACCATAACTCTATTATATTGTGGCTGAATATTTCGTGTTCTACACTGTCAAATACTTTACTCATATCACAAAATATTTCTCCAACATATTATTTCGAATATAAGGACTTCTGTACCTACTTCATTCACCACATTTAAGTTGCTCAAATCTCTGTAGACTTTTTTTAAAGCTATCTTTCTTGCTTCTAGGTTATTCAAGAAAGAAAACTTCTGCGTCAGAAGACTAGAAACTTAGTTGAAGCCAAGGAAGAGAATGACGTGGGTAAGAGCAGTCCACAAAAGTTATAATGAAAACCAATATCAATTGTTCTGGCAATTTTATACGTTTTCGAGTTCAATTTCCTACCGATAAAATGATATTATTCTAAAATTACAACAATATAGGCCTACTAGCTTGGTAGAGGGTTTATCATTTACTACAGAAAGGAATTTCGTATCGGTATATTATAACCAGAGCTAGGACGTTGGTACTGAAACTGTTAAGTTGTGTGAGCTTGGACTATATCTCTACCGAATGAAAAATAGTAGCGCAATCTTACTGTCAATGAACCAGAACGACAAATATGTACAGCCGGGTGGTAACCAAACTTGTGCCCCAATCGTCCATTGCCTCAGAACAAGAAAACAATAAACGAATAATATAGCCAGATATATATATATATATATATATATATATATATATATATTTGTCATCTATAAACTTTTTGAGTAAGTCCCCATATAATAATAATTTAGCCATTCATATAAAATGATATACAAAGTATAAAATTTTGATTCTAGCCTCATAACAAATAACAATGAACATTTTCATTTTATCAAAAGAAAAACTCCTTTTGTTCAGAAAAAGAAAACTATATTTGAGTAGCTTTCTATCAAAGACGGACATCTTTCTCAATCTAAATTTAATAGCTGTATTTTTACTACAATTTTTTACAAATCTCTTTCCAGTTATAGTGAAACCATATGCAAATTCTAACATTATATTTATAAATTAAATTTTTTAAGTTTACAAAGAACACTGTGAGGAAATTATTCCTATTTAGAGGCATTATTCATTAGTTGAGTCATGCTTCCTATTCTGCGTCTTTAAACTATATGAAATTTATATTCCTTTGGTTTAATCGATCAGATTCGTAAACGCTACCAAGTACATCATTTTACAAAAAAGGGACATTTCATTTCTTGCCGACGCTTAAAAAATTGCCTCTAGATCAAAACTATGGAGATGACAGATGTCCGTCTTTGATATTAAGGTACTCATTTGTACTCTAAAAATATTCGTTCTATGCCATAAGACGTTACTGGAGCAAATCTGAAATAATATTATATAGTATATCTTACTATCATCAGGTGAACAACAACTTTGTGAATCTAATAATGTATCTCTTGTGTGGCAAATAATATTAAACCCATAATTGTTTTTAACAACATTTTCCGTTTCGTAAAGTGATTATGATGTGGAATGAACATGAATTGTAACGCAACCGAATGCATAGTAGCACCACATCTAGTATATACAGTTGCGAAGTTCAATATGTAGTAAAATGCAAACATTAGATAGTTGCTCACTACTACGATCGCTAATATCGCCTCATTACAGGCAATGCAAAATAGAAACGTCACAGTCTATTGCTTCTAGCACCCTCAAAACTCAGGCTTCGTGACTGTATATAGTATACAGTGGTAGCACAGCAGCACGAGACGTCAACAGACCAGGAAAACAGACAAGTGTTTACGGCTGGATAAATAAACTTGTGTTTCAACCAACATTTAACGAAAAATTATCCAGGAAAAAATAAACATATTTTACACTTCTGTTTGCATAATTATTTAATAACAGATGAGTTTACTTTTTTTGGAATCATGCATAACATTAACATTTCGTAAATAATACAATAATAACAGAATAGTTGACTTTGTTAAAAATCTTAACTATTAATATAAATTAACAATATTCTTCAAACTATTCACGCCAGTACACAGCTCTACAGAATGATACAGTGCGTTCGCTTCCCCTGCGGCCGGACGATGAACAGCAAGCACGCGGAGCAGCAATAATATAGCCTACCAACGTGCTGCCACCCGTGCTTAAGAATCACTGAACAGCTGTCCATCATTTTGCAGTCAGCTGACCTAATTGCATTCTGTTTCAACAATCAATTTGCTTAACTCAAGCGCTTTAAAAAACACGTCGCTAACTAATGCTCCGCGCTTGCTGGCTGGCCGCAGGGGGAAGGGAACGCACTGCACTATGAGATGTTTATGTGAACTGCGTATCGCCTGTAGCGAGCGGGAGTAGGGCGAGGCTCGGGTGACATCTATATTCCTTACTGCACTCAACTGAAATATATTGTTTTGGTACAATTATAACTATAGACCAGAAATTTAGGCTTTCGAAATGCTTAAAATAGGCAAACAATAAGGCATTATAAACAAATAAAATAGAGAAAAAAAAGCTACACAGAAAATCAATTGAATTAGACTTAGAATACTTTTAATTGTTATTCACTAGATAACTATAATAAATCAGCGTTTTTATGTTAACATTATGGTGGATTATATGTTTTAATTGTAATTTTAAAGTTTTAAACAAAATTTTATCTGCACTTGGCAGCAAACTAGAATCTTAATGCCTGGCTTACTGCATACACATTAAACCAACATTTATTTTATGTTTTATTTTTAAGTCACCTACGGTAATGTTCTGACTCCTGTCAGATAACACAGTTTTCATTTGAGAAAATTAACTATCAAAATCTACATAGATTATTTGGGATAATCTTAAACAGAACAACATGGAAGGATAAGTTTCAATTACAATAGAATTGTTCCTCCTTAGAATTTTTGAAATGTTTAAGTCTGTCCAAATGAGAATTTTGTAAAAACACTCTCTTACACATTTTCCTTACCCCTGGCATACTCTTTATTGGTTGTACTGCTTCATCATCAACTTTAATATTGATTTCGATAGAGGTTGTCCTCTTTCTTCAAGCCGTGTGATTAGTTTTGGCAGAAAACTGAACTCCGCTGCACCACCGAAGATTTGAGATGTTTCTTAGCTGCTGTGATGTATGATGCCTTTTCGTTATAGTCGTCAAATGTGAATCGTAGTAAACTGCTGCCGTAATCCATCTTTCCCATCTCGTTACGATAGGTTTAGGAGGACGAATTACATCCGGAACAACGTCTTTCAATGTCTGAATTCGTGACGGGGCTTTCAGAAAGTTTGTCGACATCCGGAAACATAGCCTACCTCTTCCGACAAAATATTCAACTTAATTTTAACTTACCTACGCACAATCACAAATTATTATTCGTACAAAAATGGAAGTCATTAATAACTGTGGGACGTTTAAAAACAGAAATAGATTATTTAACGCACTATAATTCCAAAGCATTTAACTGTGGTATTGATTTCTAAAGTAATTCAATTGTAAATGAATACCAATTATTTCGTAATATTACCATTACTATTCATTACAATTTCAGACAACTCATTTGCGCTATATTTACAAGTAAATAATTTCAATTATCAAATGAGGCTATTGGATGCTAAACTCGCCTTGTCCGTGTTGAATGATTTTCCACAATTCGCAAAAAAAAAACTCCTGAAACTCAAATTATTTTTTTACTGAAACAGGAAAGAAACGTTGTTAGATTACATAGTACGACAGTATTATACTATTGTACCCTCTTTTCGTGGAAAATCAAAATCCAAAAATATGTGCACAAACTGAAATTTATTTTTGGAAATGCCAGTTCTGCTGATTAATGATGCGGATAGGGAAAGTTTTCAAGAATATGAACTAATTATATGATATGAAAACACATTTGACAATAATTTTTTAATCTACAAACTGAAACATTGGCCTACAAATTCATTGCAGAGAACATTTTCAAATTTTTATTGGAGTAAAACAGATGAAAAACGCAAAATTAAGAAAGAAAAATAAAAATAAATAAAAACGAAAAACTTGTCTTCAATTCTGACTCACTTTTCTCATAATTTTTTTGTGATGTTGGCATAATCTTTCATTATTTTCTTCAGGAGAAACATCTGTAGTGTCGCCATTAATTATATTTTTGTGAAATAAGTGGTCCCAAATTGCTGCCAGTTGTCACCAAAATGTTTTCTTTTTCAGTTAAACATTGACATCTCTAACTTTTGCTTCATTCACTGCAATATCTGTGCTAAGATCCTCTGGAATCAACAGTTCTATTTTCTCTCCACGTTCCAAAATACTTTTACAGGGATATAAATCGAACGACAGTGTACCTTTCCACATACAATCTTTGTTGTACCAGACATTGTTATTCGAAGGTTTACACGTTTCGCAGGATTGAATTTGGAAAGCCAATGCAAATTAGATTAACGATCGAAATCTTTATACATTTTGAAGTAATCCTCGGGCTTGATTATTGTGTCTTCTTTGCAACTCCAAATTGATATGCAATCGCTTGTCTTTCTTCATTATTCCTGTATGATACACTGCTTAATTCACATCTGGTAGCAAGATCTCCAATTTTAGCCAGAGAAGGATTGAATCTTTTATTATTATTATTATTATTATTATTATTATTATTATTATTATTATTATTATTATTATTATTATTATTATTATTATTTTTGTATAAAATATTCACGATGTAAAACTATAAATTATCGTTCCTTTTCGTCTCTGAATTGAATATTCTGGCACTACTCAAAGTGGCTGCAGCCGCCACTGATAAAGGATAAGGAGGTATCTCTTCCATTAACTAGTCCTTGCCTTTGGAACTCTATTTTGTTCCTGGTGTTAATATGTTCACAGATTTGATCTTAATTCTGTCCTTTTTTTAAACCAAGTAAAAATGTTGAGGATTGCATAATATTTTTCTTGAAGTTATAGGGTCAATTTTTCTCACCTGTCACCAATAATACAAGAAGTATATATTTTCCTCCAGGTGAAAAGAAGAGGTTGGCCTTCTTGGACATGATGCTAGATGCTTCTGATGGTGGCTCAAATTTAACTGATGAGGAGATACGAGAAGAAGTTGATACTTTCATGTTCGAGGTAAACTACCAGTACAGTATCTGTTCTTCAAATATATTGTTCTGCTTTACTTCATAGTTGTAATCGAAACACAAAATAAATTATCCGATTATGAATGAAAATTCTGATATATAATATTACGTTAAGATTCGGGTTCTATACAATTATTATATATATATATATATATATATATATATATATATATATATACATACATACTACATACTGTATCTAAAGGAATGAGTTTTTGCAATTATTTTTATTTTAAAAACTTCTCAATTTGAGCTGTCGTTAAAGGCAAAGCTTGTCATACAAAATACAATAAAATTACAGAGATAAGAAGATTGCAATAAGAGGAAGAAGATTTAAAAATAATTGATTAATAAAAATAATTTTTCAACAAAGTTTGATATAATAATTTTTAGAATGTGTAACAAATTTGTTAATAGGAATATATAAGAATGACATTAAAAGGGATTATTATAAATGATTTGGAGCAATTCGTGAAGAGCCTTTTAATGAAATAAGTTAGAGCAAGGTCTAAAAGTAAGTATTTGCCCAAACATATTCCCTTTAATAAATTAACTACAAATTTTGGGACTTATCCTGTAGCACCAATCATAAGACCCACTACCTGCACGGGTCTGCAGAGACCAAGTGGAGAGCTTCAAATGGTTGGGTGTGTATAAAAAAATAACATGAACTGCTGTCAGGAAGTCAAAACGAGGATAGCAATGGCCAAGGAAGCTTTTAATGGAAAAAGGAGTATTTCCTGCGGACCTCTCGAAAAAGAACTGAGGAAGAGACTAGCGAAGTGCTTTGTATGGACTGTGGCATTGTATGGGGCATAAACATGGAAATTACGACAAAGTGAAGGGAAACGAATAGAAGCATTTGAAATGTGGATGTGGAGAAAAATGGAACGTGCGAAGTGGACAGACAGAATAAGAAATGAAGCTGTGTTGGAAAGAGTGGGTGAAGAAAGAATGATGCTGAAACTGATCAGGAAGAGGAAAAGGAATTGTTGGGTCACTGTCTTCTGAAGGCTGCACTGGAAGGAATGGTGAACGGGAGAAGAGTTCGGGATAGAAGAAGATATCAGATGATAGACATTAAGATATATGGATCATATGAGGAAACGAAGAGGAAGGCAGAAAATATGAAAGACTGGAGAAAGCTGGATTTGGAGTGAAAGACATACCTTTGGGCATAACACTAAATGAATGAATGAATGAATGAATGACTGAATGAATATAAGAATTGGAAGCATATTTGTAAGGAATGTAAGAGATGAGCTTTTGAAAGAATTAAATTACTACCCGAAATGAAGAAGAGAGATATAACGCCCACGAAATAAATAGATAAATAATAATAATATTTATTATTATTATTATTATTATTATTATTATTATTATTATTATTATTATTATTATTATTATTATTATTATTATTATTGTGGTTGTTTAGTCAACTGTCCGAAGACAAGTTTGAACCTCATAAGTAACACCAATAGGCATCACTTATGAGGCAACTAGACCAGAAGACAATGGGGTAGGGTGACCATTTCCTTTCTCCTTGCAAAGCAAACATCGCCGATTATCTACATATTACACTAACCAGACTTCAGATGCATACAAACAATTGTTCTTCCTCTGATATATATCGTCAAGTGAGATGTACTGCCTTATAATAGATATACATATCAGCCAGAACTTCAATCAGAGGTAAAAATAATATTATTAAACACAATTTGAAAACTAACACACAAAAATGAGAAGCCCGAAAGTAGAGCAGAAGAAAACCTTCATTTTATTCAACCACGAAAGGAAATGATTATGATTGTGTTGATTATGAACATAATGATGAAAATATTCTTACATGCATATAACCATGCAGAGAAAATGAACGTAGAATGACCTTTTCGAAAGAAAATGTTTTTTTATTCTAATTTATTCTTTTGTTTCAGGGTCACGATACAACAGCAATGTCAGTGTGCTGGACGCTTTTTATCTTGGGTCATCATATGGATGTGCAGGTAATTATGAAACAATTGGGATATACATGTGTGTTAGATTTCTTCTTATTTCAGCAAACAGTAAGGTTATATTGACACTCGTTCTCCTTGTCGTCATGGTTTCTCATGAGATGAAATGAAGTTAGTTCAGACCAGCCAATGAATTCAATGAAAACGCAAAAAGTGCTCAAAATCTATACTAATAATAAATCTGTAGCCAAAATTTTTCTGCTAATTTTCGATTTTCCAAAAATAATTGGTGTTAACATGTATAATTAACCATCCTGAACACGAAAATCGTTTTTTTTTTATTTTTGTTTATATGTCTGTCTGTCTGTCTGTCTGTATGTTTGTTACCTTTTCACGCAATAATGCCTGAACGGATTTCGATGAAAATTGGAATATAAATTAAGTTCGTTGTAGTTTAGATTTTAGGCTATATGGCATTCGAAATTCGTTATATAAAAGGGGGGTTATAAGGGGGCCTGAATTAAATAAATCGAAATATCTCGCTTATTATTGATTTTTGTGAAAAATGTTACATAACAAAAGTTTCTTTAAAAATGATTTCTGATAAGTTTTATTCTTTGAAAAATTTGATAGAACTGATATTTAATGAGTTAAATGAGTTTTAAAATTAAAATAACTGCCATCTAAGGCGGTGTATTGAAATAAAAAAAAATGACTTCGTCTATAAGGGGCCTTGGACACAACAATCGAAAGCTATGAAACATGGCCTACAGACAATATTTCTCTGTTTGTATGTAGTTATATAGGAAGCTAAATTAACCGATTTGTATAATTAATTATTATTTCATCATTGGAAAGTGTAGTTTCTCTGGATGGACATAATGTTATTACTGTAACTTGTGAGTGAATTGAGGACAGGTAAGATTAAAATAGCTTCTTATGCACAGAAAACTTGATGGGTTATTCTGTATATTCATTTCCTGTATTTCTTATAATAATGTTTATGAACATATTCATTTTTATCTCAGAGAATTAACGAACAACGAGAGTGTATTGATTTAGTATGCAGTAATAGTACGTTAGCTTAGCAGTCCATTATTTTCTAATTCAAATTTTAACTATGCTCAATTGAATCGTGTTAAAATACATAAAATATATATGCAATAAATGCAATGCAAAAAAATTGGGTAATGAGCCAAGCAGATTATGTTGCGCTGTTGTAAAAGCTGTTCCTCCTGAGATTTAAGAGCTCCCACAACAAATTAAAAACTTTCTAATTCGAGTACATCCGTTATCAACACACTTTTTACATAATATAATATAATATATTAAATATAATATAATATAATATAATATAATATAATATAATATAATATAATATAATATAATATAATATAATATAATATAATATAATATAATTTAATAAAATATATATAATCTAATATAATATAATATAATATAATATAATTAATATAATATAATAATAATATAATATAATAATAAATCTGAGCAAAATAATTCTGTTAATTTTCCTTTTCCAAAATAATTCGTAATAACAATTAATAACATGTTAAAGGAATTATCATTGCACCAAATGAGTGGTCTCTGGATCAGAATGATCTCATTTTAATATTTTAAATACAATTTAAATTAAGTAACATATTAAACGGGCGGCCGGGTAGCTCAGTTGGTAGAGCAGCCTTGGAAGGTCCGAAAGGAGTTCGATCCCAGAATAGTGATTAGGATTTTTTTCGTTGCCAAACTTTCAAAATAACACACAAAATGAACGGCCCCGAGGTTCACTCAGCCTCCTATAAAATTGAGTACATGGTCTTTCCCATGGGTAAAATTAACGTCCTTTTGCCGAAAACATTTAATTATTCTTTTGCCAGGTCATTACATTGCTACCTATTTAATTCCATGGCATGTTACGGGGATAATTATTACCTTTACCTTTAACATATTAAACGATTTATCCTTCTGAAACACGAATGTTCCCTTACACTGTTCTATTTTAATTATGTAATTACTTTTTTTATTTCAAAGCCAAGCGCAATGAAAACACAAAAAGATAAATAAATTACGCTGGTCAACAAAATTAAGCACATTTTTTTTTGTTAAAAGATAAAGAATGGGTGATTCTTGTAGCAATTTTCGTGCTGATTTCAGATCTGTTGAGATTTTCTATTACCCAGGGTTTTCGAGTAAATATATGAAGTGTGCTTCGAACTTTTGTAGTATTGATACCTTGTAACATTTTACCTAAAATCATATTTATTTACATAAAATATGTGTGAAACGGATTTTAAGCTATATTCGCTTAAAAACATCTCTTTTGAGTGTCCAGCAGTAGTCTGACAGAATATTTGGGCTCCATTTTTCCTGATAGCGCCTTTCCATTTCAGAAAATCCTGGTGAAAACACTCCCCATTTTCGTTGCTCACTACCCGAAAGTTTTTAGGAATGAAAAACTAATCCAAGAAGTTATTTTGCGAGATACATGATACCCTTCACGTTACAGTTCTCTGTAATCTTCTCATCTAGGGTTCAACAGATTGTTGAGTGATCCTTAGGAACTGGAAAAGGCATATGATAAGATCCTTTAGTCAATCAGGTAGGCTAATGAATTACATAAAAGCACAGCAGATTTCAGGGGCCCAGTTCCTGTCCTTATCTATTTTGCAATCAAAAGAACACTCGCAAGCTCTTTTAACTAGTGTAGTAAAATACACTTGTAAGCTTTCAAATTAATTAACCAGAAACGTAACAAGAATTGTTTGTGATTTACACAGTATTTGGAGGTATGTTTCATTTTATAAGACACTTTTACCACACTTACGAATTAGGACAATGAAAACATGGGTTATGAAACTTGTTTTATGATTGTGAGTTACAACTCAAGTGAGAATTAATACTAACTCTGACAGTCTAAAGAGGAATAGAATTAAATTTTATGAATTCTGATTTCACAGGCAACAATGATCTAAAGTTATAGGTCAATTGGTAAGGCAATAACATGAAATATTTGAAATATTTTCTTTTTATTATCATGTTAAGGACAGTATATAGCAATAAAAATAAATCAATTTTTCTAAAATTACAAAAAAAAAAAAAAAAGAAAAGAAAAGAAAAGGGAAGAAAAAAAAAAAAAGAAAATGGTGGGTGGTAGAACAATTCTGACTTCATTTTTGCAATCAGCAGAAGACATTACATAAAAAACAGCAGAAATTGTACATTTCACAAAATCATTGTTGACCAGTGTTATCATAGAGTTGACTAATTCGAGAAATTTAAGAGAAATAAGAAACAGAATGGAGTTTTTCCTAACATCTGAATCCAATTAGATTTTACTGTGATATATCCTACTTCTGTATGCCACAACTGTCGATACATATCACAATGTGTCATAAATAACAATGTTCTGTAAATATATTATTTAACAGTTGATGTATTTGACTGCGTAAAAAGAGAAACAATTGGATATAACATACTAGTAGTGGTGGCATGTTTGTGGGTCACAAGATGGGACACCGTGGTGCCGTGACGTCACAAGGTGGGGTACAGTGGAGTCTTGACGTCACAAGGTGGGGTAAGGGCGGTGTCATGACGATAAAAATCGTGCCTGACCGGGCAAGGCGGGATTATGATGTCACAAGGAAGGGTAAGAGTGGGTTCACGGCGTTGCGTGGGTCATAGTTGCAATGCGTTGTGATGGTAATGACGTCTGCAAAGCGTAGGTATATGACTACTGCCATTGTGGAGGGATGTGGGGAAGAGAGTTTGATACGAGGTGGAAGTGTGTTGTGATGTGTCGGGTGGCGGGTTGGCGGGAGGCGGGGGGGAGGGTGTGGGGTCCGGGTGTGATAGGTATAAGCTCGCGCAAAGGACGATTACTGAAGAGCAATGGTGGCGTTGCTGTCTGTTTTGACGTAGAGTCTGCTGGATATCCACGGACTCTGTTTTGACGTATGCATCTAAGGACGCCGAGGGGGCGAGATGCGGGCCGATGGAAATACTGCCTCTTCCAAGAAGATGAACAAATGAGGACATCGCTATGGAAATAAAGAACGTAGCAAGAGAAAAATTCGAAGCTAATTAAACGCGCAACATACGTTTACGAATGAAATAATAATACCGTGCGATACAAGACACGTATTCACATGCAATGGAACAAACTAAAGTCGTAATGTAACTATCACAACGCAAGAGTGATTGTATCGATGTCATTTCTCTTCCGTCTGTACTCTTGAATATCATTCACGCTATCTCGTGATCTTTCCTATCGCCCGCCTTTCCTTATCGCGTTCCTTCATTCCATTCCTTCCGTCAGTATTTCCTGCTTGCGTGACCTGTTGTGTTCACTGCTCTGGTTGTGTTGAGGAGGTTATTCGCTAGAGATGGGATAAACTGCTCTTTTTAAGAAACAGTTTTGACTGTAACTGTTTCATGAACGAAGCTGTTCCAAAATAACAGTTTCAAAGAAACAGTTACATAATAATATGTTTACAACATCAGTGCCAACTGTTCCAAGTGTTCCAACTGTTTCAACTTCTCATCTGGTTCGGGAACATGTTACAAAGCCCTTGAATCGTCTTTAAATCAGCTGTTTAGTGTATTATGACAACGGAAGTCATTTTTCGTAGGTTACTGTTAAGAGTGCAGTAAATAATTACAATAATTCAAAATGAATCGATTTTAGTAAAAATGGTAAAATAGTTTAATAACGATGACATTAGCCGATGATATTATTTGAAATGTGGATATGGAGAAGAATGGAGCGTGTAAAATGGACAGATAGAATAAGAAAAATGAAGCTGTGTTGAAATGAGTGGGTGAAAAAAGAATATTGTTGCAACTTATCAGAAAGAGAAAAAGGAATTGGTTGGATCACTGGCTGAGAAGAAACTGCCTACTGAAGGATGCACTGGGAAGAATGGTGAACGGGAGAAGAGTTCGGGGCAGAAGAAGATATAAAATGATAGACGACATTAAGATATACGGATCATATGCGGAGACAAAGAGGAGGGTAGAAAATAGAAAAGATTGAAGAATGCTAGGTTTGTAGCGAAAGACCTTCCCTGAGGAAGAACACTTTTGTATGGATGTGTGTATGTACATGTATTTGTTCCAGGAAAAACTATATGAAGAGTTCGAGAGCATATTTGAAGGATCTGACCGCCCTCCAACGATGAAGGATCTGAATGACATGAAATATTTGGAACGTGTAATCAAGGAAAGTTTAAGGTTGTATCCCAGTGTTCCGGCAATAGGCAGACAACTTGAAAGTGACATTGAAATAGGTAAGTAAACCTTAAAATTATTCAATAAAATTTATATGTCACACATATGCAAGAGTGTACAAAATGCAATATATTAATTCTCTATTTTCAGAGTCATAAATGTGGTGAAACGTTATTTACGACACAAGTATTAAAATTATATTTGATATCTTGAGGAGGAATGTTTGTGAAACGAGCCATATCCGAGTGAAGCAATCCCACGAGCGAAATAAATGACTTAATGTAATATATCGTATATTATTTTTTTGACAGCCGTTCGTTCTTTCTTTCTGGTATAGAAACAATACTGTATTCTGTCTAATCCTAATAGTCAAACTTTATCACATTAAAAGCACGTACTAGTGTAATTCATTGGTAGAACATAAGTAGAGCATTACGACTGTAGATAGAGTGGTCCCCGGTTGGAATACGGGTGCCCACTATTTTCTTAATACTTACATTATATATTTGTTTCGTATACTTATCAAGAATATATTTGAAGTAATTAAGTTTGTGTACGTCTCTTAACAAGAAAATAATTTTTAGAAGTAGACCTGCAACTGTTTGAATCGCTTTATTGATCGGTTGAGATTACTACCGTGTGATATTAATAGGCTAAATGAAGGGTTCAGAGCCATAGTGGGCCAAACGCCATTTATTAAAAACGGAGAAAGTAAGAGTTAAAGGTAAGTGAATAACATAGTTTAATGAAGATTTACATATCATTTAATTTTAATGTGTATACTTTATATTATTTGCTATATGTTTCCATTGAATTGTAGTAATAACTTAATTTTAACCCTTTTTTCTACGTTTTTCACATATATATATGGCGCTTGGTCCACTATGGTTCTGAACCCTTCAAATAGAACAGAACATTTGCTAAATATTATTAATATTGTAAACTTGGGATGAAATTGTAATGCTTATAATGCAACTGTTACAATTTGTAATGAAAATTCATTGTGCGGAGGAAGTAGTTAAGTTAGAATACTTTAGTTATCAACGGCATCAATTGTGCTACTTTTCTGGGCATAAAACCAAAGTTGTTGACAAAGTTCGATATTTTAGTTTCAGTTATTATTATTATTATTATTATTAGTAGTAGTAGTAGTAGTAGTAGTAGTAGAAGTAATAGTAGTGGTAGTAGTGTATAATTGAGTAACCATGTGCAATAATGGGGTAAGTAGTTACGAAATACATTTATACTTACCCCATTATTGCACATGAATTATGTTCTTTCATGTCCTTCCAGTTCATATACTAACAACAATACGGCCTACCCGAGAGTTCTGCGGAATTTTGGATGAGAGTGTCGAAATACAATTTAAATAGCCATATTTTATTGCTATTAGTTTTTCACTGGGTTTCAAACGGAATTCTAACATTGGCCTACTGGTTTTATCCATATTTTGTTTAAGTCCATTATTGTGAACCATTTATTTGGTTTATCGTTTGTCTTCAAAATAGGCCTACTTTTATAAGCTACAGCACATCGTCTTCTTCTATAAGCAGTAAGGAAGGACACAAGGAGTGTCGGTAACAAAATAAGCTATGCTCGGAGGGACACAATTTGTATCAATTCATATTTATTGCCCACTGTTTCACCAGTTCCTTTTTTTTTAAGAGAATCTCCAAGAGAAGAAAAATTCTATAGTACACACGGCATGTATGCAGGGCTTTGTTACACATTTATGCATGAAAAAAATGCTGCTAATTAACAAAACTATGGACTTCACTTCATAAAATTTACCTGAAATATGATGTATCAGTTGTCTTTTGCTTTTGATATTGCAGTTATATGCAGCACACTCAACTGGCATGTTTTTTCTTTGGTTTTTCGTAGCTCTACCTCCGTATGCAGAGGGTTGTAAGCAGACGAATTTTTACAACGGTAGCCGCTTAGTTCATATTGTCTGCCGTGTTTCTCGGTGGCACCGCAAAGAGCGCTGTACAGGACAACATGGCCAATCTATAATCTCTTTCTAACTCGTTGACTAAAACAGAAACCACCATTTTCACTTTCAAGAAGGTATGGGTCAATAATCCCGAACTGTGCGACACCACACCAGACAGTGACGCGTTCACAATGAAGCGGTCGCATGTTGATCTCTTTCGGATTTTCCTTTGCCCAGTACCGGAAGTTCTGTTTATTTACACTTCCAGACAAATGAAAATGTGCTTCGTCTGACATTAACAAAACAATATTGTTGGACAGGATTTCAGGAAACTGTTAGCAAATCTCAGACGATTTCCCATAGCTATCACAATCTTGAAGTTCGTGGACCATTGCCATTTTGTATGGATGAAAGTTAAGATCCTGTTGCAAAATTCTCCTAACGCTGCAATTACTTAATTGCAAAGCTGCTGCATGTTTTGTCGCCGAACGTTGTGGGCTCCTTCCGAATGCATGACGCACAATTGCGCTGTTTTGTGGAGATCGGACTGATCTTGGTCACCCTGGTGGTTTCTGTTTTATTACTAACGCCGTTTTCGTAAATGATGCAATCCACAATTTTATAGTCTTGGGGCTAGGAACACGTCCTTGACGTGGAATCTGAAAGTGTGTGCTGAACAGAAATGAAAGATAAAATGTCATACCTCAGGGAATAAATTCTTATTACTGTTTCATATTTGACTTCAACATTTTCCATTTTATTTGCAGTTGAAAATGGGGAGATATTTCTGCCTCACCTTGCACAATTAAAAATAATTAGTATGAAGCTTGTTGAAATTTAACGATCAGAGAAAGTCATTCCTTACAGTATAAAAAGAATATATTTTTGTAAAAGCAGCAAGAGGACGGAAAATGTTTTTTTAATTTTATTTTATAACTTTTCACTTATCAAGTATTTCTTCTGTTACAGGTGGTTTCGTTATTCCTGCAGGTATGGCTATCGACATAAACATACAGGCTATCCACATGAATCCAAATAATTTTCCAAATCCCTCCAAATTCGATCCTGATAATTTCTTACCAGAAAGGGTAATGAAACGACATCCTTTTGCCTATATTGCTTTCAGTGCTGGCTCTAGAAACTGCATTGGGCAAAAGTTCGCAATGCTAGAATTAAAAGGAATGTTATCATACGTGTTACGTAACTATAAAGTAATCTCTCTGGATAAGAGGGAAGATGTGAAAATGTTGAATACACTCGTTTTGAAATCAAACACGGGCATCAGAATATCCATAATAAGAAGGAAGTCAAGTGTGTAAGACTTCACTGGGAATATAATTAGGTTGATGTAACAAATCACTAATACAAAATATAATATTTGAGGTGTATATAATTAAGACTAAACTATTTTTGGTTTATGTAGAATGTATGAAATTGGAATAACTAATGTTCAACATACGTACAAAATGTCAAAAATAATGTATATCAGACTAATATTATGTTAATAAAGTCAAAGTTCGATTCTGATTCAGAAGTGTAATATATGAACAAAAATGTATTAATTAAAATCATAATAATGCTAAATTATAAAATTATTAAAAATTATGTACTGGAACGGTTGTAGATCACAGCTTAAATTACCTTTAAGAATAAGAAACAAAAAGATTTTTCTGGTCAAAGTAACTATCCGAATGACAACAAATTTATTATACAGGGTGTTTAAAAATACTAATAATTTCTGGTATGCATTTCCCAATGTAGACAATCAAAATAGTTTATTAAACATGTGTCCGGAAATTTTATTTCAAGATTAATGGCCTTCGAAACATTGAAATTCACCGGAACGTTTTTGATCTCTTTTCCGCAGGTCTGTTGCCAAATCAAAATGGAGACATTAAGAAAACAATATTTTTGACAGATCATTTCGAGACGAAGGTTACATTCAGTGTTGTGTAACCGTTAGACTGTGTGACCTGTATTCAAATCAAGAGCTGGCATTGTGATACATTTGGTGCCATTTTAAAACGGCAATGCTGCGCTGGCTCTCGTTTGTACCAGGAGAGTCCCACACCGACAATGTCCAGATCGGAAGACATTTGTACGTCTCCATTAAGTCTGTGTTGTATGGAAAATTTAACTCTCCTGGTTTGGGGAGGGGACGACCAAGATCTACAACTTCCAGAAGTTTTGTGGACAGGAGGAGATTCTGGAGGCTTAAATGAACATGACTCCTTCTTGATCAGCAATCACTGAAGGGTAGTGTTGAAAGTCAATGTTCCTCATAAACTGTCATCTGTTGAAAGAGTATCAATTGTATCCTTATCATTTTGCAACGTGTACAGACCCTTCACCAGCAGATTACCCTGCACGAGTTAGGTTCTGTCAGTGGTTCTTGCAGCAGTGTGGTGTAAATAACTTTCCTGACCTTAGTATTATTTACAGATGAAGCACAGTTCACACTAGATGGCATAACAAATTTCCACAATCAGGATGTATGGGCGTAATGAATGGATTATTGCAACTGTTCCATCTCATCATCAAGTATTTTTAACAGGTTTATCCCTTAACATGTGGGCCGGTAATTGGTGATCGATTATTGGACTATGTCATGTACTTGAACAAATTCTTACTCCAGGCGTACACAAACTTCCTGGAAAACACATACCTCATGTTTTAGAAGACACTCTACTGATGAATCAATCGTCAACACATTCACTTCTTGCATGATGGCGCTCCTGCACACTTCAGTCTTACGGCTCGCCGGTTCTGGATCGAAGGTTTCTGAAACGATGGATAGGTAGAGTTCGTTGCCCAATTGCTATTTTTTCCACGCTCACCTGATCTGAACCTTCTCGATTTCTACTAACATTTAAAGATCATTGGTTTATTCGTCTCCGACTGCCTGATTTGGAATAATTCGTAATCAAAACTGTACAAATGTTAATATGAGGACATACGCAATACTCCTGGGTTTGGGATCGTGTTCGCAGGTCAATGAGACATCGATGTCAGGTCTGTATTTCAAGCAGGAGGTGGAATTTTCCTAACATCTTTGTAATGAAAGTCAAACGACAACTGCGGAAAAAAAATTTCCGGTGAATTTCAATGTTGTGAAGGCCATAACTAAGAATTTAAGCATTTCCGGACACATGTTGTAAGGAACTATTTTGATTGTCTACATGTGGGAAATACATACCTGAAACTATGCCCCGTATTTTTAAACACCCCGTATGCACGAAATGTAAATTTATCATAGTACTAGTACACGGGGTTCGCAATTCAAATTGTATTACTTTGTAATATAGCTGACTATAAAACGTATCAAATTTACTAGGGCATTCGACAAGTAATGGTAACAATGCTGTAAATCTGCTCCTAGCGGTGACCATTGAAATCTTGTACCACGTAATAGAGCAGCGATTTACCTGGCCGAAGTGTTGAATGTAAAACATAATATTGTGAAATTTGGTTTATTTTAAAAACATTGCGAAGATCTAAATTCATTATCATGAAGTCAATGGGATACTATCATACACTAATGAATGTACGTCGCTACTAACGCGTCACTGCAGTGGCCTCATCTGAAGGGACCTAATGTAACCGAGCTGCCGGAAGTAACAGCGATGCGCGTGGCTTCACCTTCTATTTTGAACTTTCACTGATACGAGTATGAGTCAAGAGATCTTTAACTTTGAGCCCTCATCCGAGCTGTCAATCATCTGATCACTGTTGGAGAGTCAAACCATGGCTATGGCAAATGCCATCTTTGGCTATCATCGCCTACCCCGTTCATTAAATATGCCGTCAGAGTCTGAATCTCACCCCTCAGATTTTAAGGGCAGAGGATTATGAAAACAAAAAAAAAATATGACAAAACTTACAATAATAGATTTTTACAATATATACCACAAGATTTATGATAGTCATACATAAATTTCACCACTGAATCTTGGAAAAATGCTGAATTGAATGGATTATTGTACTTAATTTAGATTACACTGAACAACTAATTTTTATCATTTGTCTTGCTCCGAAATAAAAATAGGTCAATATTACTAATATGTGTGTCCTAAATCTGAATTTCAAATCCAAATTGCCCCATCACGCACTATTTTCCGCGGAAAATCAATTTAATTTTTTTATGACAAAACTTATACACTTTTTTTTTTTTTCGCTGCTACTAATAAAATTACAACATACTAGGTATTCAAAATGCCTCATAATTCTTAAAAAATGTGTACTGCATACAAAAATGATGTTATGTAGTTTAAAACACAAAAAAACTCAACAAAAATATAAATATTTTGAATGTGTATAATGAGAAATATCTCGGAACTTGAATTTAAAATTTAAGAGGATTTTCTGGATTACTTCCGTTTTTAACTAGAACCAGGACTGTCTTTTACAAGGTACCAACTATAGTCTGCAAGCATGTTGGATGAAAATCTTCCTTTAGATCGGCTTTTAATTTTAGATATTTCTTGATGAAATCTTTCCCTATGCTCGTCGCTTACCGCTCCAAGTTTAGGAGGAAAGAAAATTCAAATGAGACTGTAAAAAATGTATTTTGAGAAACTTATTACACCCCATTTTCTCATATACACTTAATATGGTTTCCACAAGTTCCATGTAGTTGTCTGCGCTAGTATTTCTAAGGAAATTCGAGTAAACATTTTTGAAAGCGTGCCATGCCATTTTTCTGCAACGGACAGTTTTTCCTCAAACAAAGAGCCAATCAAAACTTTTGCGAATTTGTGGACCGATGAAAATGCCTTCTTTAATTTGCCTACATTCAAACTGGTAAACCTTTCTTCTATATACTGAAAACCACACCCTTGAGTGGACCTTGCGTAGGCCTCACTTTGAACTGTTATGAAATTTACTGAATACAAGGGACCAGTATCTGTTTATTTATTGCAAGTACAGAAGAATATACCAAGAAACACAAGAAACCAGAAATAGGTCATAAATTCATAAAATGCATTACTTTTGTTTTCGTTTACAACCCCCAAGCCGCGTCGAAAAGTGAAGTCACAGTATATTTTAAAAACCTTACGTGATACGAAAAAGATGTGCAATTTTGGATTCAGCGCACACTAAACAATAAGGCACACATTGTTTTAAGTCGGGGCAAAATTCTTGTTGTTCAGTGTTATTAATTTGTCCTTTATTTAACTGTTGCAACAAATCGAAATATACTTAAACTCACACAGGTATATTTTTCTTGGTAAACTAATGATGCCATTGGTCCTAAATTTTTTCCAGGTCTTACATATTGCTTTGTGATAGTGAAATTCAGGTTTTATTTTTATGACTGAAAATTATGTTAGTTTTTAATTTTATACATTATTTTATTTTTTAAAAATCTAATATTTTAAAATATCAGAAAACCGACAGATCTTTCTCAAATGTCGGCCTGGGTAGCGTAATCGGTATAGCGCTGGCCTTCTGTGCACGAGGTTGCGGGTTAGATCCCGGCCCAGGTCGATGCCATTTAAGTGTGCTTAAATGCGACAGGCTCATGTCAGTAGTTTTACTGGCATGTAAAAGAACTCCTGCGGGACAAAATTCCGGCATACCGGCGACGCTGATATAACCTCTGCAGTTGCGAGCGTCGTTAAATAAACCACAATTTAATTTTCTTTCTCAAATGAGTAAAAATGATTTCTTTACAGCTTTATGTATAAGTAAGATCTGATAAAAATTTAGGATCAATGACATCATTATTTTACCAGGAATTTCTACTTACCTGAGCTTATGTTTCAGTGTATTTTCGATTTGTTGCAACAATTAAACAAATTATTTAGGACAGAAATATAATCTAAATTAAGTTAACTTTATATCATTCAATTCAGCTTTATTTCGAGATTAAGTGATACAATTTATGTGTGGCTTTCGTAAATATTGTAGTAGATATTTTCAAAAGTGTCAGTGCATTTTTTGCTATAATTTTTGTATGCTTTCGTAGCCCGCTGCCCTTAAATGTTAAAAATAGTTCGGATATTTTCCGCATGTTTCGTTATTCTATAGATTTCGGTAGTACACTGATGTTCAAAGATATCTGACCAACCATTTTATGATCGTTTAAGCGAACTTTCCAGCCACGGGATAAGTCAGAACCAAAGATATGAAAAATTGACAAACTCTGAAACAGTTCCGCTAGTTCTCAAAAGTTGGCACCATTATTGGGACAGTTAAAAGTGTCAGAGATAATGATTATGTATTTTATTTTATTGGGTTATTTTACGACGCTGTATCAACATATCAGGCTATTTAGCGTCTGAATGAAATGAAGATGATAATGCCGGTGAAATGAGTCCGGGGTCCAGCACCGAAAGTTACCCAGCATTTGGTCGTATTGGGTTGAAAAACTGGTAACTAAATTCATAACCCGAGCCACCTGGTTTTGCGGCCAGACGCGCTAACCGTTACTCCACATGTGTGGATGATTATGTAGATTAAGCATTAATTATTACCTCAATTGACAATATCAGCGGTTTCCAGCTAAACCCAATTTTGTTTAACCATCAGTTGAGTGGGATGAAAAATTGAATTCCATAATGTGGGAATATTTATCTAAAATTGGCAACAGTGACTATTATCTTCGCCATCTATTCATAGAAGCAATGACTAAAGAATCCACATTTACACCAACAAATTATCGATCACTATCGATTAATCGGATCAGATATCTTTGAACGTCAGTGTGCTATTGATGTCACAAGAGTATCAACCTTAAGACGGCGACTTGTGTCATAGGATTGAGCTTATCAATAAAGACTAACGTCATCATCCAGAAAAGTGTCCGTTAGTTCTCCGTATTGATTTCACAATAAACAAAGTCCATGCACTTAATATGTGTTATTATTTTTGTCTGTGTTACAAGGACAGAAACATATACAAATTAAGTTATATTATGATTCTTGTTCTTCATAAAGTGACGCACAAGTGGCAAAAAATCTGACCTTCTTGAGTCCATATCTAAAGGAAGATGGGTTGGTTATATACTACTATGAGCCACGCGTGTTTCCGTAAAGAAAAAAACGAGCATTATCCCTATATCTAAAATAAAATACACATGGAAATGGATAGACAGAGTAAGAAGCTGTGTTGGAAAGGGTGGATGAAGAAAGAATGGTACTGAAACTGATCAGAAAGAGGAAAAGGAATTGGCTGGGTCACTGGTTGAGAAGAAAGTGCCTGCGGATAGAAAATATAATAAAGAATCATTTAGCCCTCTGGCGTATTTCAATAGCGTGGCCCATTTTCTTGTAAATTTAATTAAATAAACACACAAATTTGAAGCTATTGACCGATGCGACCAGCTTGCAACATTGTAACCAGAAAGATAGATAGGTGGAACTGCACTAAGGTAGACAGACCTGTGTTAGTCGACCTCTTACATCTGTATTGCGAGAAGAAAGAGTAGTCTGTTAGCAGCGACGTTGCCAGACTGCTGAAATATCCAACTCAATTTTCTAAATAAGCGTGCATTTAATCACAAAACGCAAGACAACAAACACCTTTAAGAACAGCTTAAAAGATAACCTTATTAGCATTTCACTCCAATCATACTGATTTAAAATATTACTGACTACACTGTTGCTTTTTTCTTTAGACATCATCCTGATTGTGCTGCATTTTCAAAATTGTCTCATGATAATCTCTTTCTATTATCTAATATCATTTGAAATATATTAACATTCTATGTATTTTAGTTTAATTCTGCTACACAGTTTATTTCAGTGTTTAATTAATAGTTCATAGTATTTTGTTGTTTAATTCGTAAATAACTCTTGTATACATGTAACTCTCATCTAAATCAAATTGTTGAATTCTTTGTAAGTTCATGCATATGTATATACACTTTCTGCTGGTTGAGTGGAAGAGAAGGCCTTACGGCCTTAACTCTGCCAGCTAAAATAAATCATTATTATTATTATTATTATTATTATTATTATTATTATTATTATTATTATTAATATAGGTCTTAATTTGTAGCATATAATCACAGTAGCAACTTCGGTCTAAGGTTTTATAACATGATAATATCTAAATTCCTGAACATACAATTTGCTAATGCTCCTTATTAAAAAAATCAATTAAAATTGCTGTTAATAGAGGAAATTTAATTAACTTTTCTCTTTTTTTTTAGTATTTACTATGTCATTTAATGAAAAGTCTTAACATTATGTAGAATACTCTCTGAGCACGAGTATTTAACTTACTCTTTCTGGGATTGCTAGAAAGTTTTTCTATAAAAACAAATCAATATGTATCTTTGATCTCGCAATAAAGTATTATTATTTAAGTGTACCCTTCCGTCCCTTTTAATCTGTAGTATTATTTCACTTCCACCCAATATATTAAGTATCATGCTGACGACAAGATACCTTATTTACGGTTCGAAAATTGTTCATTTTTGATGAGACATGTATACTAGAGGTGGGGAAAAAATAACGTAACGGTTATTTCGGAACAGTTCCTTACTTGGAACTGTTCCAAAACGTAACAACACCTTGGAATACTACGTGCTAAAATAACGCTAGTACGAAATACTTACTGTTACAAAATACTCGTTTCACTTCGGAACTACATTATGACAACGCCTGTTCCACAGAACAGAACATGTTTGGCACTATTGAAAATAGTGGCGCCAACTTTTAGAAAACATTGGGTGGGCTCAAACATTTGAGGTATAAGTTAAATAAATGTCATAAGTATAATGATAACACGATAAATTATTTGGAACCCTTTCATCGCACTGAGAGAAATGTTGGAATCTAAAGTGAAAGATAAATGGTAAAGATATGAAGAGCCTCTTTAAAAAATGTACACATTATTTTGAAACTAATGTTACTGAGTATAGCAGTGATCGCCAAAAGCTGTGTCGCGACACATGCCCCTGCCTCCACTCAAGCGTAACCATGGCATCATACCTCTACCCTCTGTTTACAGCCTTCACTTCGACCTTTATCAGCAGCGGACGTACTCATGTAAAGTTACAAGTGTGTAGGATAATATGTTTCGATGTCTTTTCGAAAACAGATAATAAGTGAAAACTTAATTTTAAGGAGTATGGGAGGAAAAGTGTTTATTTTGTACAGATGGCAAAAATTTGAGATGCTTAATTTGTTGTAAAATTTTAAATGGAGTATAAAAGAACGATACACGTTGTCATTATTTTTCTTGTTAAGAAGATTACCACGTCCTTACCTGTAACTTGAATATTTCATTAATAAACAAACAATAAAAAGTATCAGCTTCTATGTCCTAATCGGGTAAAATACTTCGACGTTTCTTCGACGTATGTAGTGTAATTTGAATATTTTATTAATAAACGAACAATAAAAAGTATTGGCTTCTATGTCTTCATCGGTGTAAAATACTTCCACGTTTTTTCGACATATGTAGTGTAATTTGAATATTTCATTAATAAACAAACAATAAAAATGATCGGCTTCTATGTCTTAATCGGAGTAAAATACTTCGACTCTTTTTAAGTATGTAGTGTAATTTACAACTTCGTGACCAGCCTGGTACGTTTTTCTAATTTCAAATATCTGCTGATGTAAAGTACACGTTCTTTCTATGGTAAATAAGAAAATTAATTTATTTTATTTTATTAATAATACAAAAATAATGACTAGGAGGATAAAAAATTAACATGGAAAAAAGTGTGTATAGTTAATAAGTAGAAGAATATTATATTGCTTTTGTTTTTGGTCACAGTCCGTCTCTGCACTGTTATTCACTGCATTACCTGAGGAGATACCCACTCCACCCCTCTACCTGCGATAGTAGTCTACGGGTTGCATTTCTATTATGTCACAATTTCGTGGTGTTAGGCAACCACTGGAGTAGCTATAGGATTATATCAAACAATTATTAATATAATGCCTGTATTAGGGTATAGTAACTGCAGTGTGAATTTTATCGAGGGAGGTGGAAATATATAGGTTATGTTTCATTTACAAATAATTTACATTTTTAGTTTCATTACCAATTCTTGAAATAAAACTAAATTCTGTTGAAACATGACAATTGTCGAAAATTTTTATTTAAAAAAATACAACGGTAAACTTTCATATTCCATTACAATGAAATTATTATTCTTCACGACGATATTAATATGAATTCTAGCACGGCCGAAATGATTATAGTTTTATTTAGTAATTTTTGGAGAAATTGAACACTTTTGTAAACTTGAGCTGAGCGTATTCCCAGACTACCAAGAAAGGATATATAATTGATCCTACCATAAGGATTGGAACGGGGAGTAGCCAGCCGGAGGATGTCAATAAAGAAAAGATCAACATTTGTCTGCCAACAGTTGATTACTTCAAAGCAAAATACCAGCTTGAAGACATTGAGGTGATTGGTCTTCTTATTGGAGCTCGTGGTGTGATTCCCAAGTTCTTTGAAAGCTTCAGGAAGACTTTTGAACTACCACAGACACTTACTGCTGACATCATAACTTCAGTTTTGAAACGCTAATGCCAAATTCTGAGTCATCATATTCACTCTGTTTAATTTTTTTTATTCACTTTATATTCATATATGTTTATTTTAATTTTCTTTCTACAAAATTTATGTAAACATTTAATATTGTAAAATTCATGTAGGAGAGTATACTGAGTCCTTCTGGGCTACCTCCAATGGGAGGCAGTTATTATCTTATCTTATCTCTAAGAATAGGTCAGGCTTTATTTACCATTGGGATCCACTTCGATTTCGTGACCAATCAAATTTACAAATAATTTAAAATTGCATTACATTTCCTGTTTCGAACAAACCTGATCAACGAATTCAATTTGACATGGAAAAACATTTCTTTTCAATGAATTCACATCTCGGCTCACTATGACATTATACTGCATTACACGGCATAGAGGGAAGTATGTGATCATTTAGAGTCCTAAATACCACTGGTATACAGTATTACATGCTAGTCGTATGTGCATGTTCCTAAATACCACTGTTACATTACATACTAGTAATACGTACCTGTTCCATACTACTCTTCCATCAGATACTAGTCAACCGTGCGGTTCCAAGATACCACTGTGCACCTTGTAGTTGCACACAAGTTACATATGGTACTGTTATTTCGGAACTGCTATTTTGAACATAGTATTTTCAAGGAACTGGAACAGTTGAAACTGTTACGAGAAAATAACAACTTTTCCCATTTCTAATGAGTACGTGAGACCAGTAGCCTTCTGAATGTCCTTGGCCCTCCGAGGGCTATAGTGCCACAGGTCATTAACATTATTATTATTATATTGTGTTGAAATGGCAATGAGGTCAGGAAGACTCACGGTTCGAAGCGCACCGATGTTGAAGTCTGGACGATATATGTTTGTCTGTTCGAGCTGATAATAGAAGCAATCAAGGTCAACATATTCCATTTCGTAAACTAAATCCAGAGCTCGCAGTCACCATGGAGTTCTCCGCAGCATTACTGTGTTCAGTTATCTTGCTAGTAATTCTACTTCTCTACCTGTCATGGGCAGCAGAGTCAGGTCGAATGAGACGAAAGTTAGCCAACCTTCCACGTATTAAAAGTTATCCAATAATTGGGAGCTTGCTGCCTTTTATTCTGGTGCCATATGCAGGTAAGTACTCACAAAATATTTTCCCCACAAATTTACAAATTATTCCTCTTTCTTTTCTAGCAACCGTTCATAACCGATTACTCTCTTTAAATATTGCTAAAACAGCGGTTAGAACTTGTCTATTAACATCACACAACGCCATACATCTTGACTATAATCTCAATGTTAAAATTCAGTCTTAATTGTACATTTTCTTCAAATTGTGACTGTCCATGGGGAAACGATGGATGACATTTCTATTTCAAATATTTTTGACATTAAAAACTTGATCTTTTATAAACTTACTACTATTGATATCAGTAATGATGTGTTTAAGTTTCATTTTTATAGGTCTAGTAATATACGTTATTTTTTGCACACATAATACTCCGTCCTATTCATATCAGTAATGATGTGTTTAAGTTTCATTTTTATAGGTCTAGTAATATACGTTATTTTTTGCACACATACTACTCCGTCTTATTAAGATCAGTAATGATGTGTTTGAGTTTCATTTTTATAGGTCTAATAATATACGTTATTTTTTGCACACATACTACTCCGTCCTATTGATATCAGTAATGAAGTGTTTAAGTTTCATTTTTATAGGTCTAGTAATATACGTTATTTTTTGCACACATACTACTGCGTCCTATTGATATCAGTAATGATGTGTTTAAGTTTCATTTTTATAGGTCTAGTAATATACGTTATTTTTTGCACACATAATACTCCGTCCTATTCATATCAGTAATGATGTGTTTAATTTTCATTTTTATAGGTCTAGTAATATACGTTATCTTTTGCACACATAATACTCCGTCCTATTCATATCAGTAATGATGTGTTTAAGTTTCATTTTTATAGGTCTAGTAATATACGTTATTTTTTGCACACATAATACTCCGTCCTATTCATATCAGTAATGATGTGTTTAATTTTCATTTTTATAGGTCTAGTAATATACGTTATCTTTTGCACACATAATACTCCGTCCTATTCATATCAGTAATGATGTGTTTAAGTTTCATTTTTATAGGTCTAGTAATATACGTTATCTTTTGCACACATAATACTCCGTCCTATTCATATCAGTAATGATGTGTTTAATTTTCATTTTTATAGGTCTAGTAATATACGTTATCTTTTGCACACATAATACTCCGTCCTATTCATATCAGCAATGATGTGTTTAAGTTTCATTTTTATAGGTCTAGTAATATACGTTATTTTTTGCACACATACTACTGCGTCCTATTGATATCAGTAATGATGTGTTTAAGTTTCATTTTTATAGGTCTAGTAATATACGTTATCTTTTGCACAAATAATACTCCGTCCTATTCATATCAGTAATGATGTGTTTAAGTTTCATTTTTATAGCTCTAGTAATATACGTTATTTTTTGCACACATACTACTGCGTCCTATTGATATCAGTAATGATGTGTTTAAGTTTCATTTTTATAGGTCTAGTAATATACGTAATTTTTTGCACAGATACTACTCCGTCCTATTGATATCAGCAATGATGTGTTTAAGTTTCATTTTTATAGGTCTAGTAATATACGTTATTTTTTGCACACATAATACTCCGTCTTATTGATATCAGTAATGATGTGTTTAAGTTTCATTTTTATAGGTCTAGTAATATACGCTATTTTTGGCACACATACTATTCCTCCGTATTGATATCAGTATTGATGTGTTTAAGTTTCATTTTTATAGGTCTAGTAATATACGTTATTTTTTGCACACATACAACTCCGTCTTATTGATATCAGTAATGATGTGTTTAAGTTTCATTTTTATAGGTCTAGTAATATACGCTATTTTTGGCACACATACTATTCCTTCGTATTGATATCAGTAATGATGTGTTTAAGTTTCATTTTATAGGTCTAATAATAGACGTTATTTTTTGCACTCATACTGCTCCTATCGATATCAGTAATGATGTGTTTAAGTTTCATTGTTATAGGTAGACTTTATTTTTTGCACACATACTACTCCTATTGATATGAATAATGATGTGTTTAAGTTTCATATTTATAGTTTAAGTTTCTAGTTTAAGAACTATTTGAATGATAAAAGAAGAAACAAAAAATCACGTTTTCAAAATTAATTTTCTCCCCCACATTTTAAGCATCATATCTCAATTTTTCTTTACAATATATTTGATCTCCTTAGAATGTTCCTATGTTCTCAGATTTTGTAGTTTTACCTTTTAGAAATATGGGAAACAAATTAAACCTATTTATATTCAAATGTATAAAGTAATTTTGTTAAGTAGCATGCAATAAAAATTTCAGCTTTCCAGCATAAAATTTGTGAAATCCTTAGTAATATGGATGCAGAGAAGTGGGCAAAAAAAGTACGGGGAAATGAGTTTAAACGTTTGCGTACATTTTAAACTTATTGAGCACAACCGTTTTAAATTGGCATAAGTAATGGCACAACCGCCTTACCGTCCTAAAATTTCGTCAAAGTGTGAATTAGGCATCATACCTTCATATATTCAGATAGCAGACAGACAAAAAGGCAGAGAGACAGACACGAGGCAGGCAGACAGAGGTAAACACAAGTAGACGTAGGCAGACGGCAGACAGACAGACAGAGAGTGGATAAAGCATCAGCACGTAGAGCTGAAAACCCGGGTTCAAATCCCGATGCCGGAGAGAATTTTTCTCCGTTCCCTTACTCTTTCATCGTATGATGACGCAGAATATCTGCATGGAAATATCATATGTACTTCGGTACATTAAAATAATATATATGATATGCGTAAATCACTTCGTGATTTAATACGGCGCTTATTCCGTCGGATCCCGGCCAACTAGTCACTCATAACGACTGCACCTCAGCACATGTGTGGACTTCAGTCCTACGTTCATAGACATCTATGACGTAGTGCAGAGGGCGGCCACTAGAGGGAACCCAAGAGTTGGAACTTAAACTGAGACGATTCTGTCCGACACCGGGATGGGTATCCTGTGTGGCTTAGTGGATAAAGCATCAGCACGTAGAGCTGAAAACTGGGGTTCAAATCCCGGTGCCGGAGAGAATTTTTCTCCGTTCCATTACTCTTTCATCGTAAATTAGGTTAAGCTATCTGTGGGAGCGGGATCAATGCCAACTATGCCTTATTTCGACCGTTATTCCGTGCTACAGGAAAGCATTTTCCATAGTTCGACAAACACATTCTCGCTGTAGTGTGTAAAGGAACTAGAGCTGCATCTACACAGTTCAGTTTTCCATGCGCGTATGTATGCAATCTGGGAAGAATATTGGAAGAATCAAGTTTGAAACGTACGTTCAATTAAGCTGCATGAAGATTTTGTGTCTACATGGTGAGCAGCTTTGAAAGTGGTCTTCACTGAGTAAATATATTAATTAATATTAAATATTAATATTGCATTCACTGCTTGAATGCGTAAAGTTCAAAGAAAAGTTTAACCGTGCAGATGCATATTAATACATTCATGCTCATCGATTTACGGGGAAACATTTGACGACACTGACTAAACAAAAGAGTGACCATGCGATAAATTGACAGCGATAAATCTAGCTGCAAAAATTATCGCGATGTCTGACTGTGGTTGGTTGGAATACAAAATGTCATTACACTTCATTGGTCTAAAATGGAATGACGTCATATAAACCAAATAGTCTCTCGAAATTCGTTTTAAAGAAGTTGCTAGATTTATACCGAAGTATTTATCTGTAGTATTTTGACAATAATTCTGTGGTGTTTGGGTAAAGGGAGATAAGTCATAAAAATGAGTTCGGAGATAAATGAAAATTAAACTTGGAACCCTTATTACAAATAGTTCTCTACACAGATAAAACATATCAACTGCTAGTATTCTTTGATTTTTGCTCACCCACTTGTATAATTTAACTTGTGTGTTCATCTGGGGAATAAAATTCCACCTGGACAAAAAAATGACTTATACCCCTTTACCCGAACACCACAATAATTTCTTTTGTTAGATTAACTCTTTCTTTTGTCTTTGTGCCAGTATACTACGTAGAACAGCTTATTGTCCCTTGATTATAATGATGCTGAGTGCCACTGTTATTTGGTGTCTGTGTTTGTTGTATGCGCTTTTACTTTTTCTTTTTCTTTTTTTGCATCATGTAATATGTCACACTGATTTTTATTTTGTTCAATTTCTACTTGTACGTTTAGTTGTTTTATATGTCATATTCATTCTGTCTCACGTTATTACATTAGATTAATTGCATCAGAATGTATAATTTTTCTTGTAGTTGTATTTCATTTCTGGTAGTGTGGTAGAGAAGGTCTTATGACCTCTCCACCAAAGTGTATATATACATATATATGTATATATAAAGAAAGAAGAAAGAAAGGAAGAAAGAAAGAAAGAAAGAAAGAAAGAAAGAAAGAAAGAAAGAAAGAAAGAAAGAAAGAAAGAAAGAAAGAAAGAAAGAAAATTAAATAAACAACCAAACAAAACAGACAAACAAACACAAACAGACATAAATAAATAAATAGATAATAAATAAATAAATATTCTTCAATGGTTTTTGGCGAATACTGCTCAGCTGGAGCACAGAATATTTTTGGTGTGTTTACTTTCCTGAAGAGTTTTACTAGTTGCAATTTCAGTTCTTCAATCTTATCCCTGGCTTGTTTGAAAAGTTCATGAAATTTATCTTTACATCTGTCTGAAATTGTACATTCTACCAATCTAACTGGTGACATCAGTGCAACAACAACCTGCTAGCGACCCGTAAGGATTGAGTTCAAAGTTTCAAGAATATGGATCATATCATTGGCCATCAGAAGTGCAAGTGTGTATCAAAAATTCAAATCACAGCTTACGATTTTTGTCACTGCTATCATTAGCTTCGATATAACTTCGGTTTCTATCGATCGACGATTTAAATAGCCTATCAGTTAGCATTCTAACTTCGCAGTACAGCTTCGTGGTAGAGGTACTGAGTTCAAAACAAGAATACAAAATAAATTTTAAAATGATAGATCTCAACCAGCTCCGCTCCAGGATTTTGGAGGGGTCCAGCCCGCCCAACCTCCTCTTCCACCAGGCACGCCAGTGGTCAACACAAAGAAATTAGAGATAGCATTCAGAAGCATTTGGAATTCAGTTGAAACTTCAGATTCACTTGGACGACAATATATATATATATATATATATATATATATATATATATATATATATATATATATACGAGTAGTTCATTTAATTGTTGGAAAAATGAGTGAAAATGTATTGGGAAAGACTGACTTGTGTTCGAAAGTAATAAATAGAATAAAAATTCAGAATATATTGCATATTTTGTTAATTATGGAATGACACTGTTATATCAAAATGGCGTTGAAAACTAAAATCAACAGATGCAGCAGCTTAATGTAACTAGAATAATTTTTTTAAGAACGTCCCACTGATTTCAATTGATCAAAAGTTTTTTTCGACATAGAGACTTATCTTATGAACAAGCGCCACAAATTTCAGTGTTCCAGTCTTGACAAAGTGTTACTGGTTTACTGTAATGCCAACTATGAAGGTCATTGACACTGCTTTAGCAACAAAAAAACAGAACACTTATTTTTGCTATTACTTAGTAAATTAATAACATTAGGTATTCTTTCTATCTTTACGCACCGGAACTATGATTTCATTTAGTTTCTTATATAATAATTATGTTATATTATATTCTGTATTTCATCAATCATCATATGAGACGCATCCAGAAAGTAGGTTTCCCTATTAACAAAAACACACACTTTCAGGAAAACATTTATTGGCAACAGGTACAGCAATGTTTCAGCTATTTTTCAACATAGCCACCATCAGAATTGAGACACTTGTCGTATCGTGGGATCAACTTTTGTATCCCTCTATCGTAGAACTCTGCCGCCTGTAAATGGAACGAGCGTGTGACAGACGTCTTCAGCTCTTCGTCGTTGCCAACACGCTCACCGGAGGACAGGAATTTCTTGAAAAAAAAGAAAAAAAGATAGAGAAACAGAGAGAGAAACAGAGAGGGAGAGGGAGAGGGAGAGAGCGAGGGAGAGGGAGAGGGAGAGAGAGGGGAAGAGGGAGGGGGAGAAGAGGAGAGAGGGAGAGAGAGAGAGGGAGAGGGAGAGGTGGAGAGGGAGAGAGGGAGAGAGGGAGAGGGGGAGAGGAGGAGAGGGGAGAGGGGGAGAGGGAGAGAGAGAGAGTGAGAGAGAGATGTTCGGCCCATAGACCTGACAGAGCTGCCGATGAATTTCAATTGGCGCAATGCTCTGTGCATTAAAGAACTTTATCACCGACCGAAACTCGCAGGCGGCGGGAGAAGGAATAAGAGCTTCCATTTCGGACCACTGCTGCCACGCTACTGGCACCAGGCGGGACCTGTCCGGCTGGCATATGATTGATACGCCATAGATCTGTTACGCATGCGCAATTGACACAGCTAATTACGTTTACTTTCAAGGGAAAAAAATCGGGAAACTTACTTTCTGGATGCGTCTCGTATATTATATGTTTTTCTCATCTCAGATGCCTGTACAATAAAATATATTAGTGTTTTCTCCTCTAATTTACAGTTTTCCAATGCTTTTAGGCGCCTAATGCGTAAGTACTTTAATATCTGATGTCTCATAGTTATTACACTTGCGAAAAATAGGGCATCTATCCTAGTGCAGTGGTTCCCAAAGTTTTTGAAGGCGTGACCCACTTTTGGTTGACACTTTAGTTTGCGACTCTTCCCATATCTACTAGTATTTAACCCCATTCGAAAAAATACTAGAAATCATGGATAGTATAGCTACACATGATACGACAAATACTGTGTTTGGTTTTGCGGACAGGCAATTAAGTTTGCATAATTTTAAACAACAGCTTTTGGAGTATTTTCCGAAAGAAACTCAAAAGAATTATGATAGTCACAGTGGATATTGAATCCGTTTTAGACAGTTGCATTCAAATGATGGAAGTTTCAAAATTATGAAGGAAAAGAAATTAAAATAAATACCTAATAATGTAATTTTCAAACGATACTTTTTTCTTCGCAGAACGTAGGCTAGTTTCGGATCAAAAGAATGTAAAAATACCTTGAGCTACCATAAGGTTTTTTTTTTTTTTTTTTTTTTTTAATTTTTGATAATATTTGCAACCTCGTATTTATCTATACTAATAATAAATCTGTAGCCGAAATTTTTCTGGTAATTTTCGATTTTCAAAAAATAATTGGTCCTAACACATATAATTAACCACCCTGAAACCGAAAATCACTTTTTTGAAATTTTTGTTTATATGTCTGTCTGTCTGTCTGTCTGGATGTTTGTTACCTTTTCACGCGATAATGGCTGAACCGATTTATATGAAAATTGGAATATACATAAAGTTCGCTGTAACTTAGATTTTAGGCTACATGATATCCAAAATACATTATTTAAAAGGTGGGTTATAAGGGGGCCTGAATTAAATAAATCGAAATATGTTGCTTATTATTGATTTTTGTGAAATATATTACGTAACAAAAGTTTCTTTAAATATGATTTCCGATAAGTTTTATTCCATGCAAAATTTTGATAGGACTGACATTTAATGAGATAAATGAGTTTTAAAGTTAAAATACAATACCATCTAAGGCGGTGTAATGAAATGAAAACAAATGACTACATCTATAAGGGGCCTTGGACAACAACAATCGAAAGCTATGAAACATAGCCTACAGAGAATGTTTCTGTGTTTGTATGAAGTAATATCGAAAGCTAACTAAACGGATTTGTATAATTAATTATTATTTCACCATTGGAAAATGTAGTTTCTCTAGATGGACATAATGCTATAATGTTATTACAGTAACTTCTGAGTGCTCTCTGGACCAAAATGACCGCATTTTAATTATTTAAATACGATTTAAATGCAATTTAAACTAAGCAACATATTCTATCAAACACGAATGTTCCCTGGATCAAACACCCTATTTTAAATATGTAATTACTTTATATTTATTTCTAACAGGTGCAGCGGAGCGCAAGGGTACGGCTAGTGGAAAATAAAAATCTCGTCTGTCATTTCCATAAAAACAAAAGCGAGAAATCTCATTGAACTTGAAAATGATTTAACTGAGTATGTGTCGTATTCGGGGTCCAGATTTGAGGAACTGTCTTCTGAAATAAACAGACACATTTATCGAATTATTAATTTTTTACATTATAACTACTGAAACATTATTTGATTTTATGTTCAACGTTATGTTTATATTTCTAAATACAAAATAAATATATGTCATTAAGGTGTTTTTGTTTAATTTTGTAAATTTCTCGCGACCTCTTTCAACACTTTACACGACCCCCACTTTATAAACCACTACCCTAGTGTAATGTAATGCCTCTATTGGTTCAATACTAGGGTAAGATATGAATTTTATTAATGTAACATAATATAACTACATGTATTGAAAATAAAGTAGTGGCAACATTGCCGGAAATGGACCATGCGCATTCGCATGCGTTACGAGACAGCTGGTGATATTGTCGATGTATTAAATGATAAAACCCGTTTCTATGACAACTGATGTCGTTATTGTGCATGGTTAAATGTAGAGCACTATTTTTAACTGCTTTAAAGCATGTGTACTAAACTTGAGCAGCGATCGTGGATAAAAATCGAGGTATCCCGTGGTAGAAATGCACGCCAATGTCATCAAGGGTTATTTGAAGCTTATGATAACGCACTACAATATCGGACGGTTGCAAAATGGGTCTCTGCATTTTGTACAGGTCGGAATGAGACTGCACATGTGACCCGCACAGGTCCACCGTCCATTTGTGACGAACAAGTGGAGTTAGTGTTGTTGACCACCGCGAGACTGTACGAGAATTATCCATCGAGGTTGGACTCAGTCATCAAACTGTGTGGCACATCCTGAAGAATGATCTCGACATGAGAAAAACTGCAGCGCGTTGGGTTTCTCATAACCTGACAGAAGCACAGAAGTGGCACCAATACGCAATAGCTTAACTCCACCTATAGAGATACCACAACGAAGGGGACGTATTCTTGCAACGTATTTTGCCATTGACGAGATATGGGCACGGGCATACGAGCCTGAAATAAAGCGTCAGTCTAATGAATGGCATCACAATAGATCACCACGTTAAAAAAAGTGCTATAAGAACCCTCTGATAGTGGCATACGACAGTGAAGGTGTTATCAATAACCAGGCCGCATCTCAAAATCCAAATATCAATGCAGCGTATTTTCTCGAACACAATCTACGCCCAGCTATGCGGCGCAAACGTCCACATTTCCTGAGAGCGAATCTATCTTCCATCTTGCATGACAATGATCGTTGTCATGTCGCAGGAGCAGTGGTTGAATTACTACAGAGATGGGATTGGGAAGTATTGGAACATCCTCCGTAATCCCCTGACTCTTGTGACTACGACTTGTATCCACGGTATAAAGAACTACTTAGAGGCAAGAGTTTCCAAATAGTGCATCAGTGCTTCACGCAGTAGGGCAGTCCATCAGAGAGATCAACAGAAACAACCTCACTAACGGAATTCAACGGTTACCACGGATTTGGCAAAAAATACAGGAACACGCTGGTGATTATATTGAACGAATATAAATGTATTTTTTTATGTAAGTTCAATAATATGTTCGTACTCTCTATTTTGCCACTACTTTATTTATAACCCTCGTATTAATTACACTGTCGTAAACAACCTGTGAAGAGAAATGCTTCTCTATAAATTTGTATATTTCAGAAAGATGGGCGAAAGCACTGGAAGTGAACCTAACTAATGGACCTATTTTCATATGGTGGATGGGTCGTACTCCATGTGTTAGCGTCTCGGATGTGGAAGATGTGGAGGTAAAAGTATTCCTTATTGCAATCAGTATATGATTTACTACACGAAAACTAATTAGGGAGTAAAACAAGCTCGTTACTCACATCACAAACTAGAATGCAAACGCAGTGGAGATGTTCAGTTATGTGGACTGCATTACAGTTCCGTATTTTGGCAGCTTGTGATGATATTTAGCACAGTGAATGTTAATTACTAACATGTTTAGTAGAATGTGTAACCGCCTGGGTAGCGTAATCGGTGTATGGTTGATCTTCTGTGGTTGAGGTTGGGGGTTCGATCCCGACCCAGGTCGATGAAATTTAAGTGTGCTTAAATGCGACAGGTTCATGTCAGTAGATTTACTGGAATGTAAAAGAACTCCTGCGGTAGAAAATTCCGGCACACCGACGACGCTGATATAACTTCGACAGTTGCGAGCGTCGTTAAATAGAACATAATTTGAATGTAAATTTATATATATATATATATATATATATATATATATATATATATATATATATATATATATATCGCAGAGGCCGTCACTGGTAAGACATTACGTATTCACATATTGAAAAATATTCATTTAATTCTATAGGCCTAATTTTTACATCGTATTTTCTTGAAAACTATTCAAGTGCTTTATTGAATTTTGAGGTCGTCTTCTGATTCCGATAAGATAATTTGGACTTCAATCCTCTCTTCCTTTTCAGGTTGTCCTTGGAAATTCTAGTTCTCAAGCGCTAAGCAAATCTTTTATGTACGCTTTTCTGCATCCTTGGCTCGGATCTGGACTCCTAACTGCAACAGGTAACAATATTTTTGATATATGAAATTTATTAACATCCTCTACTATTCACCATTTTGTAAAGAAAGTAACTATTGAACTCAGCGTATTAAGGAAGTATGTGCAAAATACTTCAGTAAATAAGATAAAGAAATAAAATGTCCTAATGTTTTTAAGTATAGCATTTGTTCAGTCATGGGCCAGGTTATGATTCTACAACAACAATGATCAAATGGAATGTGCAACTTATGCTTATTATTAGACAGTGAATGCGGGATGACTTTTCGTTGAATGTAGGTGCAAATTTACTATATGTTACATTTTTTTTCATTCAGGCCATTGGCTCAACAGGTTTTAAACGTAAACAGACGACGTCAACATGCTACTGTATCTCCGTACAGTCAGAAGGAAAAGAAAAGTAACGTACTGTAGTACTGTAGTACATACCTTGCAAGTTCAGTCCTCGTCATCATTGATGCAATTACCAGCGTTGCAGTAAACGACAATATATTCTCGTAAGTTGTCGAAGCTGAATCGTCTTCGCCTATCGCTTAAACAGTTTTTGTATCGAGATAATTTCTGAAGAAAAACTCTAAAATGGGGATCACTCAATTTCTTTAGAGGAATATTTGCACTGAGCATCATATTGCATGTGTCGTTTAGACCCGCACAACTAAATGATGATGATGATCAGGGCTGGACAAAGTACTGACATCCAGGTATTTCAAATACAAATACAAAATACTTCAAATAATTGTATTTGAAATACAAATACAAAATACTTTAAAAAAATTAATCAAAATATATTTGTATTTCAAATACTCAAAATACATTTGTATTTCAAATACTCGATAAAATATATAGGCCTAAAGAAATAAGAATATTACTGAAAATCTAAAATATTATATTAATATTAAAAGTATTTTTACCTCGAAGTTTTATATAAACACTGTAACTGAACTTCTTCCTTTTCCCAGTCAGCAATGAAATTATGATACATATGAATAATTACTGCTCCCTTTGAAAACAACCAGTGCCTTAAATGTTCATAAGGTAAGGATCCGCTTGCTTGTGAATGAATAAATCCTGCAAAACAGAACAATCTTTCTACAGGCGTAGAGGAACACAAACTTGTATTTTATTTATAAAAGCTTGTTTCACTGTTGGGTAATTCTCTAGAGTGCACAGGGTTGTCCCTTTGTCATTGAAGAATTGTATGAGCTCATACTCCACAGCAGACGAGTTCTTTTCTTTTTTGCTTTTCAAAGTCTGTTTTACTTGAGTTGAAAATATAAAAATTGTTTTCATCGTCTTCATCGTCTCAACTGACCAAAGATATAGCAGACAACTGCTCAGCTGATTTCACAACACATATTCTGTGTCCTCTTCTTATCACTTAGTGAGGAAATGTCAGGTAGCAATTTCATCTTCAATGATGGCTGGAGCAAGCTGCCAAAATAGCTCAATTTTCTTCTGGGATCAGATCAAACATCACTTTAAATCTTGATGAAAGTGAACTTATTAGGATTGGAGTTACTTGGAATAGATGGCGTAGATTACTAGGTAACAGAATATGTAATCTGTTTTTAAGGGAAATTAATGTGGACAGAAGTTGGCCGTAATAGCAAGTCTTCTCATTTGCATTAAATTAAGGGCTACGGCAATGGGTTTCAGAACTACACAATATTCTTCAAGGTACTGAAACTCAACATCTTTGAAGGTTGGCAATCCCAGTTTTTCACATATATTGTTTATATCATGTTTGAATTGCAATATTTGAGAGATTGAGTCATTAAGAGAATTCCATCGAGTTGGGCAAGGAAACTTTAATGAATATTTCAAGACATCTGATATAATTTCTGAGTATTTGAGTCTCCCAGACGCATTCCATAATGCTAAACATTTAGCAAGTGTTGGTGATGGATCCTTGATGCTGTTGGAGATTTCTTCGTGACATTAAGGAAATCAGTTGTGGCAAGAAAACTAAGTGTTTTGGTTAGCACAACTGAAATGGGTAGGCAAATAAGACAAAAATGTATTCTTCACATCGAAATCGAAAACTTGAAGAACAAGAAGAAGAAAAAAGTATTTTGATTATTTGAAATACAAAATACTTCAATTTTATGTATTTAAACACAAAATACAAAATACTTTCGAAAATCCTTACAAATTACAAAATAAAAAATACAAATTTATCTCAAATACGTATTTGAAATACATGTATTTCAAATACTGCCCAGCCCTGATGATGATGATGATGATGATGATGATGATGATGATGATGATGATGATGATGATGATGATGATGATGATGATGGTTCCTCAGATTTCATTTCAACGCAATTCCTGTGCGATGTACTGTTGCAATGTTTCTCTATAGCCTGAGTTGTTCTGGTTTTTATTTCAATTTTACATACATTACACACGATATTGTCTTCGTTATTACATAAAATGTCACTCTCACACTTCTTAATTGCATTCTGAGCGAATTTAACGTTTTGACTTCGACACTACACTATTCAACTCGTACTAAATACTTGAGCAGGATAACACAAATGCACACAATGCGTTGCAATGTTACTATGAACGGACCGGGATTCCTTCGTTCTGTACGCTGCTGTACTCGCCAGGTACACAAAAGACGGACGGCGCGGCACGTGCCATATACTCCGATACGAAACAACTTCACTTTTCCTTAAGTCATCCCGCATACACTGACTGCTTATAATGTTAGCGGGTCCATTGAAATTTATGAGATTATGTGCATCGCAGAATCTTGCACTCTTTAGTTTATATCTTAAAATTGTGAGTATTAAAGTCAGTGTAGTATGACTGTATGTATTTGTAGCGAATGAAGCAAACCATCCTAAAAAGTGCCAACCTTCTCATAAGTTCTTGTGTCAAAACATTAATACATCAACAATAGCCAAGAAACTGTATGAAGTAGAAAGTTGAAAACTTGGTATATTATGCATTATTACATTGTTAAGGCACACCGTAGGTCATATGTAAGAAGAATATAGTTTGTTGAGTGTTATCAACAAAAATTAGCGTCATATGTTCGACGGACACCTCTCGGGCTGTCTAAGGTTAACGGAAAAGAAAATGTTTTGAAAATTTAGCAATAGTTTTGCATCATATTTAACCATCTTCTGCACTTAACTCATGCCTCAACGAATGTTAAAATAATATCTGGCACTAGGTGACGTTAGTTAAGGATAACAGACAGGGTTTAGAACTGAATGGGTTACATCAGCTTCTTGCCTATGCGGATGACGTGAATTTGTTAGGAGAGAATCCACGAATGAACACGGAAATTTTACTTGAAGCAAGTAAAGCGACAGGTTTGGAAGTAAATCCCGAAAAGACAAAGTATATGATTATGTCTCGTGACCAGAATATTGTACGAAATCGAAATTAAACGCAGAATAAATATGGGAAATACCTGTTATTATTCGGTTAAGAAACTTTTGTATCTAGTCTGCTGTCAAAAATCTCTGAAAGTTGTAATTTATAAAACAGTTATATTACCGGTTGTTCTTTATGGTTGTGAAACTTGCACTCTCACTTTGAGGGAGGAACAAAGATTAAGGGTGTTTGAGAATAAGGTTCTTAGGAAAATGTTTGGATGTAAGAGGGATGGAGTTAAAGAATAATGGAGAAAGTTACACAACGCAGAACTGCATGCATTATATTCTTCGCCTGACATAATTAGGAACATTAAATCTAGACGTTTGAGATGGGCAAGGCATGTAACACGTATGGGCGAATTCAGAAATGCATATAGAGTGTTAGTTGGGAGGCCGGAGGGAAAAAGATCTTTTGGGAGGCCGAGACGTAGATGGGAGGATAATATTAAAATGGATTTGAGAGAGGTGGGATATGATGATGCAGACGGGATTAATCTTGCACAGGATAGGGACCGATGGCGGGCTTATGTGAGGGCGGCAATGAACCTACGGGTTTGTTGGACTGCAAGAAAGATGATAGTTCTTGATCTACATCGTGTTCAAGAATTGGTACACTACAGAAAAGAGTGGGAATGTCAAAGTTTAAATTGCATTTCCTGCCAAATGCAATACACTTGACATTCCCCCTTTTCGCAGTGGACTTTTGATTTGCATATATTTTTGAGGTTTCATTTAAAATATCTCTGCGGCGATGGTTATTGGAGTTTTGGCCGTTAATATATGTTTGGGAATTACATAATGCAACTGTCGTATTTTAAAATAATTATGTTACTGAGTTATAGTCCAAAAACAGACAAATATAAGGAAGGATAGCAAATCAATGTCAAGTTGCAGTTGAAGAAACAGCCTGAACAGTGACGTTATTTGTATGATTATCAATTCATTCTAATTTTCTGTCCGACTAACAACATTTTCTTTTCAATAGGATCAAAGTGGCATACTCACCGGAAGATTCTTACTCCATCTTTTCATTTCAAGATTCTTGAATCTTTCATTCCAGTAATTGTAGAGCAGAGTAAAATTCTGGTAAAGAAATTAGAGAGAGAAGTCGGTTCTGAAGGATTCTGTGTACAACCCTACATCTCTAGATGCTCCCTTGATATCATCTGTGGTAAGTACTGGTGAGAAGCATGTAACTTAGCTTTATCCAACAAAGGTACTCAAACTGAGAAGATAACACACCATCAATTTTATGTCCCAGAGTCCGCCATGGGCACAGCTGTTCACGCACAGGAAGGAACATCGGAGTACGTTAATGCTGTGTACGAGTAAGTATCGTTTTATTAGTCGAATTGAGCTTCTGAACACAAGTTTAAATTCTATGAACCCATGAATTAATATAATATCAATAACCAGTAATTGAACAAGACAAATTGTATCACAGTCGATATTGTTTCTTTGACACTTTTCCGCAAAATTCAAGCAAACCCTAAAAAAGCTCTGATAAAATCGTACCCACTGTAATAGGCTATATTTTCGAAATCTTGGGCAATAGCTTACTTAAACAATTTGTACAAATTAAGATACATTTACATTTACTTAGTGCATAAAACTATGATCAGGTTTATACAGGGACATCATTTTATTTTTACTTCAAATTTTATTGTACCTGAGTTTTTTAATGTACTTCGCTCCCACCCCCTCTACTAGTAAATTTCCAATCGTTTTCCGCACAGAACCAAGGCCGCGTATACAGTCAAAGTCGCCTTACGGTCATAGGAAACTGAACTGAGTTAGTGAGTAGAGTACGTTTCAGAAATATGTTCGCGTTTTCCAGTGACGAAAGAGTTTTCAATATTGAATCATATTTTCGCACAGGTACTGTTGTCCGTTTGCCTATATCGCATCCCGGTTTCCCCCACCCTCTTCTACTCTCCCCTCTGTAAAGGTTAGTGGCAGGGCTGTCTTAGCTCTTTTCTGAAAACATTAATTTATGTTAGGAATTGGACGTCTACGTAATATAATACAACTATTTAAAATAACTTAAATAAAAGGACCTCGTTAAGTAATTAACTTTCACGTGATTTCCCCTCTTTCTACGACCCTGCGACAAAACCACTTTGACGGACAGTATATAGCACGTCTGAGTAATTTTATCTTTTCGGATCGGGCAAAAGTGAAGATTGAATTTACAATACGTAAGGTAGTCTTTTATAGAGTAAGTACAACATTATTTCAAAATGAGTTACTAGAACTAGTCACTAGTTACTAATCATTTCGGGTATCTATTCATATGTACCATTTTCAAATGTAAATTGTGAATAAATTTGAATTTGAATTTGAATTTAGTACTAAGGACGAAGATGGTAATTGGAATTAGGTACAATAGTCTATAGTGCGATAATATGCACAAAAGAACTGAAGTCTGTATCGAAATGAACGGCCACCATTTTAAAAACTGTGTTTAAATATCCATATTATGATTATGTTTCAATGTAACTTCATTCTCTATATTGTACGCTAATGTGCTGTAGACAGTAGAATAACACACTGCATAATGAATAGGCTACATTCGAATTGATAGCTCAGTTCGTGAGTAAAAACACTTATTGTTAATACAGCTGTACTGTATTTTGATTAAACAAAAACCTTATGAAAATTATCAAACTCAAAATCGCTATATTTCCTAGTTTACGTAAATAGATTAACTACTTTTCTTCCCGCCTATATCTAGTAAATTGATTTGGTTTATTTTGCGCAGTATCATCGAACTGCAGTTTTGGAAAGGGGTAGCAAACGATGTTTCCGGTTCTCAACCGTTAATCCAAAGGTATAGCCAGGTTAATATTAGAAATCTTAGTAAAAATAAAATTATGCCCCTGTACTAAAATAGCATATTAAGCTATGAATATGTCTGCACTCGCATATTAACTTTTTTTTTATCTGTCCCCATGAGAACGTTTGCTTGTCAACTAAGAATAATTGCAGCTTATACGTTGTGTTTTGTTCTGTAATGGTTACATATCCAGTGCTAGAACGTGTACTGTACATATTTAAAAACGTACAAATGGGAACAATGGAAAACTTTATATTTCCCGGCCGCCCAGTTCCGTGTATAAGAACAATACTAAATTTAGAGAATAGGTTTAATGAAGTGAATTATGTCCCACACGAGATGGGCAACACTTCCAGTAGGTACTGTGAGGATGGTGAGTACCGAATGTTATTAATATAACACAGTACAGTATTCAGCGTTTATCCGACGAAGAGTCGTGAGTTCACAGTTGCAAGCAGCGGCAGAGGCGCTGGTGACATGCTACTGATTGGCAGACAGAAACACCGAAACGTTTGCTGATACTCACTGCATTACACACAAGTGTCATTGAAAGCAATACATTGAATCTATTCGGAATAGGTACTTGGTCGAATCCTTCTAATGCTGGTGGTGGTGGTGGTGGTGGTGGTGGTGATGTTGGTGGTTGTGGGGTTGGTGATGATAATGTTGCTGATTATGATGATGATGTGATGATGGTGATGATGATGATGATGACTAAGGTGATTGCAATATATTATATATATTATCCCGTCCCATATTTTTATTATAAAATGTGTCAATGATCTAGAGGCAGCGTTAAAATATGTAAAACAACTCAGAGCAGTCAATAACTGTGGTGTTTCAGTCTGACCATGGCAATTTCGAAACGTGTAGTGCTGCCATTATTGTATCCTGACTTCATATTCAATCTCACTCCACTCGGAAGAACACACAACAAATGTTTGAAAATAATTCACGACTTCGCCAACAAGGTACGTAAAATTATTAAACTTTTATGAACATATGAAGGGTTCACAACCATAGTGGGCCAAGCGCCATTTACTAAAACCGTAGAAAACAAGGGTTAAAATGAAGTTTTTACCATAATTCAATGAAAACATATAGCAAGTAATATAAAGTATACACATTAAAACTAAATTATATGTCAATCTTCATTGAACTGTGGTATTCACTTAATTTTAACCATTGCTTTCTCCGTTTTTAATAAATGGTGCCTGGCCCACTATGGCTCTGAACCCTTCATATCACATAGAAACTGAAGAAAATGCCATTATATAATAATTTAAGCATTTCATAGCGTTCATCTTGGCATGAAATTTTTTTTTTTTTATATCGTGACATACTATCAACACAGTCCACTATATACAGTCACGAAGCTTGAGTTTTGAGGGTGCTAGAAACAATAAACTGTGACGGTACTATTTTGCATTGCCTGTAATGAGGCGATATTAGCGATCCTAGTGGTGAGCAACTATCTAATATTTGCATATTTACTACGTATTGAGCTTCGCTACTGTACAGTATATACTAGACTGTGCTATCAAACTACGTATGAATTTCAACACCAGAAAAGACGTATCATGAACGAAAGAACTCTTTGTTAATGGATTTAAACAATGGGTTCCTCTGTCTTTATCTCTTCCGATCGTGGTTGCATATATATAGCCTGAAAATATTCGATGTTTCTTTGTCTATAACACAGTGCGAAAACTCTAAAAAACAAAATTCAATGAATTTATCCACAGAGACTACAAGGTTAGGTATGCATAGAGTGTTCGTTGTACGCACGAGAAACATATCCCCATTCAATTGCTGCGATACAAAACACATTTCAGTTGTAACCTGTCCATACCTCAGGCTTCACATCATTCATGACGTAACAATAGTCTAAGCACAACTAACTTAATATCCTCATGTCATCATCAAATACAACATGGTTTATGCCATAGGCGGAGTTATGGTGGGGCATGGGGCCACTGCCCCCCCCAAACTTGGCCGGACTCTCTTTTTTTTTTCTAGTAACGTTAGAAAACATTGAATTCAAAAGATTTTTCTTGCTCTTGTTTATGATTAAGTTTCTGATATGACATCTTGCTTTTTTCAAATAAACAGATAAAAAAAATTAAAATTGGTCCACCGCTGTGGGGTAATGGTTAGCACATCTGGCAATGAAACAAGTGGGCCCAGGTTCAAATCCTCGTTGGGACAAGATACTTAGTTGGAGTTTTTCCGATTTTTTCCTCAACGAATTGAAGCAGAATTTCTGGGTAATTGTCGGTGTTGGACCTCGGACTCATTTCGCCATAATTAATTCACATATCATCATCCATACAATAGCCTGCGTTAAGTTCACGGACACGCGATGTGCTATACTTGTACAAGAGCGCGGCCATTCAGCTGCCCATCATTCACAGAATAGGAGTGGTAAGCACAATACGCCTCAGGCTGCAGTGCAAGCCTTCGAGATCCTCCTCCATACAAGAGAAAAAAAAAGTAAAATCGTCTGTATATTTTGTTACAATTTGACTTTATTTTACAATACGTTTATTAAATGATATTCCAATATACTGTACCAAGGTCAAGCTATAACGGGGGGAAGATATAATTGATGTTCTCTATAATCTCGAGATATCGGGATTCTATGGTTTTGCTTTGCCCCCTCCCCCCAAGGAAACGGTTCTCTCGCCGCCTATGGTTTAGGCCTGTTCCATTTCCAGTAGAGATGGGTAAAAAATAACACAACAGTTATTTTGGAACTGTCTCGGAACTGTTGCAAAAATGAACAGTAGGTCGGAACCTCCTGTTCCGAAATAACAGTGTTCCGACTCCGAGCTGCTCACTTGCCAACTGTTGCGGGCTCGCAGTACCGCGTGGCACAAGGTATGTTCCGACTCCCTCGGAACTGTTGCAAAAATGAACAGTAGGTCGGAACCTCCTGTTCCGAAATAACAGTGTTCCGACTCCGAGCTGCTCACTTGCCCAGCTGTTGCGGGCTCGCAGTACCGCGCTGCACAAAGTATGTTCCGACTCCGAGATAACAGTCGGACGTCGGAGCTTGTTCGGATGAACCAACGACAGCTGCAGTTACACTGTACTTGAAACTCTCACGTGGTTGGAGGGGGGCGCATGGACATTGAAATCCTTGCGGTGGCGCGAACTTTAATATCAAAATTTGTAAGACTGGCCAATCATCTGTAATGTTATAGTAAGTATTCAATAATCTGTAATATTGATTCCCGCTTTATGGTTTATTTCACTATTAGTTGACTAATTCTGTTTTATAAACATTCTACAAAGTCATAAAGGACGCATACTATTATTAATTCATTGATCAGCTGATTCTATACAAAGGTTAAAGTCGTAAATGGTAATGAGTGGTTTAGTTACAATGTCTGTATGTCGTTTGTTGAGGTTAAGTCTGACAAGCACAAGTTTTTGTGCTGTCTTCTCTGTTATCAAAGAACGACAAAAATGTTGTAGCATTATTTGTTGGAAACTACCCATATAAGTACTGATTTGGAGAGCGAGGTTTAATGCGAAGTTTAAATTACACTTTGGTAAAGATGCGATTCCAACATTTTACTAATCCACTGCGGGTTTCCAGGTTTCAGTACTGCCAATATATATCTTTTTATTTATGAAATTGTAATATTTATTATTATCATTATTACTATTATTATTATTATTATTATTATTATTATTATTATTATTATAACTGTGCATTAAGAAAAGTAAAAATAAAAATTAATGATTTGTTTTTTTATTATGTAATAGAGAGAACAGAAATTACATACCATATGTTTTAAATGTTATGTTATTTTTTTTTAGTTGGCTACCATGTCTTTATAACTTTATGTACGAAAACAAAGTGTTGTATTCTGTCCTTGTAGTCAACAGCTGTGTAATTACTAACATTAAGCTTTTGAGTTCTGTCCGCATGCACAGCAATTTTCCAAAATCGATTCGAATGTGCATTGCAGTGCCATCTATAGATAAGAATGTGTACTATGTCATGCCTATGAGTGCTCCAGTGTGAGCTGCATGGTGTTATTTGTCTATGGTGAAGAGGGAGGGTACTGTACCGTTCGTTTGAACGACTCAACGACTCCGACTCATCACCACTGGTGACTGTTATTTCGGAACTGTTATTTGGAACATAGTATTTTTTCGGAACCGGAACCGTCGGAACTGTTCCGGGAAAAGAACAACTTCGCCCATCACTAATTTCCAGGAGATCAGAACTGTTCCTTCCAGTGCAACTCTCATTGGAAGATTTCATACATGAAATACAGAGATATCTAACGGAATCTGTGTTCAATAATTGATCGTTCCTTCAATAATTTCTCAGTGTGTGGCAAACAAATCGAATTCTGCTACAAACATGAGCGACCGTATTTTCATTTGAAATTCAAATTTTAACGTTCGAGTTCACTGACCACAGTACCAGCAGAATATAGTACTATTCACTTTTGTTAATGTGTGTTATACGTGTTCTTTTAATCTATTCAACAAAATATCAGGTAAGCAGTTAATACATACTTACTGCTGATTATATAGGCTAAATGGAAATGTATTTAATGAAATTGTAAATACCATATTAAAACATAACTAAGAATTATTGTGATGTAGTTTTCACATACTATCACTGAGCTTATTGTAAGGCGAAATGACTGATACGCTGGAAGAAAACAAATGCAAAAGAATTAAATACATAATATGTGTTATTTATTAGGGATTTAAGAAACATCACAACATTGTTTTCTATTATTCCAGCATGTCACAGGAAACCAGGGCCAAAACATGTTGTGTACCAAGTTGTCTGGGCTCCATTAAATTACTACAGAATATGATATCCACGATACCAAATAAAAACCTTTTCCTGTTTATTAATATGAAACATATGCACCGGTACAGTTCTTCTGAATATTGCGATATTAAAAGACACACAGCTAATCGTATATTTCATGTTAGATTCACCTATAAGAACACGGTTGCATTACTCTCTGTAGGTCCGACGACGGAAGTAGTTTAAAGAAGTACATTAAGTAAACAATATTACATGCCTCTCAACATATTTCAGAAAGTGGAAAGAATGCCAAGTCCGGATTCCTTCTATTTGAGTCTACACGTATTACAGTATGTACCTTAATTCTTTCCCATTTGTTTGCTTGAAGCGTATCAATAATAATGTCGTTATATTTCATTTATATTTACAATTTCAGTAAATACATTTCAATTTAAAACCAGTATCAACTTCTTACCTGATAATCAGTTGAACAGAATAAAAGAACACGTATAAGACATTTCATCCCTTAAGAGTTATAAAAAAACATGCCCTTTCCATTCCCTTCCCAACCCGAAATACGAAGCTGGTAACTATTAACTATTGTTACCGGCAGGTGAGCTGGAAAAAGGAGGATAAAATTGTAATCGAAATGGAATAGAAATTATGTACATTGCGGTAGTAAATAAAATGGTCTGATATAGTAGTGAATATTGTTACCGACACAGAAAGAGAGGTGGGTGGTAAGGTAGTAAATGCTGTTACCTACTTCAGAGTGCAATCGCCCGCAGATGGCTCTACGGTCGTCCTGGCATCCTACGTTGCCATCGTTTAAGCATTGAGCTCCACATCATTCTTTTTGTCATTTGTGTTTCTTTCCATCTCTTTCTGAGCTTGCCAAGATCCCTTGTACTAACTGGTTGATAAGGAACATCTGTACAGGAGAGCGGTTTACGTCCATTCTCAGCAGATGTTGGTACCACCGTTGTCTAGAAGAGTCTATGAAGTCAGGGAGACTTTGTATTTGTAACTCTTCACGAATTTCACTATTTCTCTTCTGATCTTTCAATCTGTAACCAGCAAGGGGTCTTAATAATATCATCTCTGCCGCCTCTATTCTTCTACGTTGTTGTTTGGTCAGTACCCAATTTTCGGCTCCATATGTTAACAATGGTATTGTCATTGTCTTATAAAATTTCAGCATTCTTTCCTTCCGGATTCTTTTCATTAGAGTTCGTTTCATTGTTCCCAGGAACTGTAGAAATAATATCCTCACGTTGCGGTATAAATTCCTATCTTTAGTTATTATATAATACGTGAAAACCTAGCTTAGACAGAAGCTGCGTTTAGCAATAAATCATCTCTCAGATATAAATCGATATCGAATATATTATTTTAATGCATATTCCAAATAATTTCTCAATTGTCTTACGAATTTAAATAGTAAAATAGTTATATGAAGTTAACAATCTATTGAGCAGTTTTGTTAAGTTTGAGAATTCATGAAGTTCGGTATCATTCAAATTTGAAACATGTAAGAAATGTAAGGTAGGCTATAAATTCCATTATCCTTTCAAATATTTAAGCAAAAGTCTTAACCGTCAGAAGTAAGATAATGAACAATATATAAAAGAGGTTTTGATTGGTTCTTATAAATATTTGCTGAAAAAATAAGAAAAGATTTACACTAATAGAAATTAACAATGTTTTGAAGTTAGCAATTACTGTACGTTCTTCAAGAGAGAGTATCAGAATCACATTTGAAATCATCCAATTAAATTTGATAATTAAAAATTGCTAAATCTACGTCAATGATTTTTCTTCTAATGATCCTGGTACTTCACTGAAGAAGATGATAAACCAATCTTCAACACTGTAAACTTATTTATATTTTCTTCCAACCATTTACACAATAAAAATTGAAAAATAAGCTACCGGTAACCTAATTTCTTCAGAATAATGCTGGATCACTTCTTTCCTTAATTATAACGAAATTCGTATATGAAATTACGAAAGTATTTGAACCTGGTTACAATTTGAACGTATTAACAAACATGTACTACGATTTTCGTAACTCGAAAGTTAGTTAATTCTGAATTCACGTACACTGTAAAGTTAAGATTTATAAATTTTGGGAAATCTTTCTACAGAATGTCCTTTTGTGCACGTCTGTTACTATTCTTAAGGTTTCCTTTTGTTCAAGAAAAATATGTTTAGCTTTATATAAGTTATCCCAGAATATTACTAAATATTTCATTACTGATTGAAAGTATGCAAAATATGTCATTTTAATAATTACTATATCGCCAATAGAAGACAAGCAACAAGCATCTCATTGTATAACAGGCAGAGCTCAATTTAAGAGCAAGATATTCTATGTGGTTTTCCAGTTCAAGAAACTGGTTACTCAATTACTGACCAGAAATTTGCTTGAAAAAATCACATTTGAATCATTTGTAAATATGATTACCTGGGATAAACTCTTTTTGACATCGAAACTTTAATATAAACTGAAAACAGTAATGGAATTAAAATTGATTCTTAGGGGACTCCATGTTCAATATTTCTAAATTGTGAGTGCATACCTTTATAATTATTTCACATGTTTATTTATATTTAATTTTTATGTTTGATAAGTAATATGTAAACCGATCAAAGATGTCATTTTCATAGCATAACACTGTAATTTGTGTATGTATATGTTGTATTTACACAGTCAAATGCTTTACGCATATCACAAAACATTCTTCCAGCATATTATTTGGAATATTAGGACTTCAGTACCTACTTCATGAACCACATTTAAGTTACTTCAGTCTCTATTGACGTTTTCTAAAGCCATCTTTCTTGCTTCTAGGTTATTCAAGAAAGAAAACTTCTGCGTCAAAAATCTAGGAACTTAGTTGAAGAAAAGATAGAATATGACGTGGGTAAGAACAGTTCACAAAATGTATAATGAAAACTAATGACAATTTTTCTGGTAATGTTGTATCTTTTCGAGTTCAATTCCGAAGTAATCCTCGGGGTTGATTATTGTGTCTTATTTGAAACTCCCAATGAGATTTGCAACCACTTGTCTTTTCTCATTATTCCTGCGTGATACTCTGTCTCCCCCTCAGAGCTCTTTTGGAGCCAAACCCGTTTCTATATGTCATCCACATATAGGCTACGTTAAATTATATCTTTTGATACATATAAGATCTTTAAAAATATTTTGGCACATCTGTAGGTCATACCCCTGTTAAATTTTCACGCGATATTTAGTAATAATCATTTTTGTAAACCACCTTTGAGAGATCTCTCACATTCAGGTTTTGATGGTGAGCAATATGTTAAAATTAGACAATCTGGATGGAATATCTTGATATCCCTTACTGTTGAAGCAGCACAACGGATGGTTTTACCGTTATGGTTAAAACAGGCAACACTGAAGGAACTTTTGCAATATGTTTTTCGGATAGCACTATTTTGCTTCTTTATTGAGTTTATTTTTCGCCACTAACGAATAGGTAAATCCATACGAGCCAGTCAAAATTGTGTGCCTCAGAAGTTCTATTACGTGCTAGTACAAGTAAAATATCAAACTTTAGATGAGAATATTTAAGCACAATTTATTTTATTAAGTGATTGTGACCCTGGCAGGAATCAAACACGCACATAAAATCTTACTAATTGTGTCACTCAGACCGACTCACTTTCAAAAGTAATAATGTAATATTAACAACTTTTGTTGCTTCTTATTGCTATTGTTGAAACACTTGCTACAAATACAGCAGCGTACAGATTGAAGGAAAAATAAAATATCAGCAGTTTCATATAGCAGTGACAATTCAATAACTATACGCACTGTATATCTCCTTACTCCGGTAACAGTATACATCTTTACTTCGTTGTAGCTAACAAAAGACAAAGGACCTTCAAAATCAGTGAGAAATAAATTTTATTTGCAATATTCTTTCAATTCAGGATAAGACAAGTTTTAGTTTAGACTTTCCATTAAAGGTGCATAAATCCAGGAATAACACAGATTTACTCAGAAGTTTATGGAAGGATCATGCAAGTTTTGCATCAAAGTTTATAGTGGATAGGCGAGTTATGCATTTAATTAATAACGATTTTAGAGATCTCGTAAAACTGTAAATAGATAAGTTTTGATGTAGAAACGGTAGTAAAGAACATCAAGTACACGATACACTTCTTTTTTATTTTAGTAGGTTATTTTACGACGCTGTATCAACAGCTTAGGTTATTTAGCGTCTGAATGAGATGAAGGTGATAATGCCGATGAAATGAGTCCGGGGTCCAGCACCGAAAGTTACCCAGCATTTGCTCATATTGGATTGAGGGAAAACCCCGGAAAAAAACTCAACCAGGTAACTTGCCCCCGACCGGGAATCGAACCCGGACCACCTGGTTTTGCAGCTAGACGCGCTAACCGTTACTCCACAGGTGTGGACTACACGATACAGTACCGCCTAACTTTTTTTCTCTCCAAATTTTGGATAAGGCGAGTTTTACATCTTATAGCCTCAAATGTCTCGAAACTAGGCTTCATGGAGGGATGAAATTATTATGAATTATGAAATTATTAACCAGAAGTTTCAGCCTTGTTACATTGAAATGCGGAGTGTGTAAAAACAGAAATGAAAAGAAATGTGGAAATTTTATTCCAGGGTTGGCTGTTTCGTTCCGTGGACGAAAGGTTAATGGTACATTTACTATTTACATACTAGGTGTTGGTCGAGTGGGATGAGCTGACAGTCATGTAAACAAAGATATATATGCACCGGTGGACTATCGGCTGTGTGTACGAACAATTCTAGGTGGCTACAACTATATTACATATCTACTGCTTACGCAGACTGCAAGCTCTTCCTAAAATAGGTACTTAAGGCTCAGTTGCATATCCCTGTAAGGATATATAACTTGAAATAACATTAAATCTCTGCATATCTTACTTACATATCTACGTTTTTAAATGAACAACACATGAATAATTCAAATAAATTATGTATATAATTTATCTAAAATGAAGAGCCGGATTTCTGAAAAGCCGATGTACACACTTTCAAAAAGGATTACGATCGGAATTCGATATTTTTCCCTATCCTTATATTCTATAAACGATTGTACCATGAAAAGACTGGTATCTGTGTACTTATAGAACTTCAAACGTCGAACATTTGAAAATGCCTTACAGTAGAATTTATTTTCGATTTTCTTGAATTTTACACAACTTTCAGGAAAAGTACATTTTACCGTCCGGTTTTGTTTGTGACCTGGAATGCATGCCTGTAGCACCCTTATTTTCTACTAATGCAATAGGCCCATTTTTCTTATATTAGTATTACAATGGGCCTATATATTTGCGTTTTCATCCTCTTATAACTGAACGACAAACTTTGTACTGAATCGCTTATTGTCCAGTTCCTTCACAATATTTTACTTTATATTTATTCGTTAGAACATATTGTTTCCGCTGTATGCATTCAACAACTTAGCTCCAGGTACTTCATATAACACCACCTCCTTAAGATCACCGCAATCGGTAGTTGTCTTATGGTCAGTGTAAACAGGGACTGCATGACGTAGATCAGGAGTCACAACCTTCCTATGTGCACATAACTATTTTTTGTTTGCGTTCCCTGTTTATTCTAATCCCAAATATCCTTAAAATCCCAACCATCCTCACAATAACAATAACAAATAACGTAAATGTTTCACGCAATTACATTCTAGGGATTCGGTGTATCTCTTGTCAGTTTTTAAAAAAGACACGCAAAAGTATTACTCGACCGAGGCAAGTGGAGCCGCGAGCGTAATGTGAACTATCGCGATGCAGTGTTACGAACGCAGGAGCAGTAGCGCCACGGCTCCGGGCTGTAGGAATCCACTGGCCTTGGTCGAGTAATACTTGAATTGCGATTGTATTGTACAGGGACATCATTTTATTTTTACTAACATTTTAAATATTAACCTGGCTATACCTTTGGATTAATGTTTGAGACCCGGAAACACCGTTTGCTACCCCCTTCCAAGACTGGAGTTCGATAATACTGGCGTAAAATACAAACAAATCACTTTACTAGGTACAGGAGGGAAGAAAAGTAGTTCATCCATTTACGTAAAGTAGGAAATATCGCGATTTTGAGTGTAATAATTTTCATTAGGTTTTGTTTAATCAAAATACAGTACAGTATTAACAATAAGTGTTTTTACTCACGAACTGAGTTATCCATGCGAACTATTCATTATGCAGTGTATATTATACTATCTACAGCACATTAGCGTACGATATAGAGAATGAAGTTAAAATGAAAAATAATCAACTTGGATATTTAAACACATTTTTCAAAATGTTCATTTCGATACAGGCTTCAATTCTTTTGTGCCTATTAAAGCACTATAGACTATTGCATCTAATTCCAATTACCAGTTTCGTCCTTCATAATTAGTAACTCATGTTGAAATAATTTTGTACCTACTCTATAAAAGAGTACCTTACGTACTGTAAATTCAATCTTCACTTCTGCCCGACCCGCACAGATAAAATTACTCAGACATGCTATCTACTGTCCGTCCAAGTGGTTATGTCGCAGGATCGTAGAACGGGGGGGATCACGTGATAGTTGATTACTTAACGAGGGCCTTTTATTTAAGTTATTTTGAACAGTTGCATAATATTACGTAGACGTCCAATTAATTCCTAACAGAAATTAATGTTTTCAGAAAAGAGCTAAGAAAGCCTAGCCACTAATTTTTACAGTGGAGCGAGCAGAAGCAGTGGGGGAAATCGGGATGCGACGTAGGCAAACGGACGACAGTACCTGTGCGAAAATATGATTCAATATTGGAAATTTTCGTCACTGTAAAACGCGAACATATTTCTGAAACTATAATCACTATAATCACTAACTCAGTACTGCGGCCTTGGTTCTGTATGGACGACAGTTGGGTTGGAACTTCGTTAGTAGAAGGGGTGGGAGTGAAGTACATTCAAAAACTCAGGTACAATAAAAGTTGAAGTAAAAATAAAATGATGTCCCTGTACATTTCCTATGAGAAAAATAAGAGAAATTATAGTCTATACAACATAATATAGCTATCGAGCTAAAAATGCTTCAGCATAAAAATTGGTGTAAACATCTTTAAACAGATCGCCCAGTGTGTAGCAATTGAAAGGCATATGAATAGAACATTTGTAGCAAATAACTTATTAAATATACTACACGACCAAGGCGGGAACCGTTTTGTTTGGTGGCGCTGCGATTCGCTTCACAATACAGGCCGTGTTGTAAAGTCCGCATCAGATGCAAAATGAAGCACATGCTGAACTGCGCTCTTGTTTCATTATCATTAACACGCTTTGTATGTTATATATTCGTATATATAATTAACTTTATTGTTTAGTTTTATTTTATCATAAGCTTACACACATAGGAGTCTACTCAGAAAACACACCACAAAATCGGTGTTCGTAAAGGAGGGAACATGAATCGAAAGTAACGTAAACTAAAGTAGGTACTGTATTTTATACAATATTGCATTTGATATACATTTCTTACCTTAGCATTTTAAAGTGGCTGGACTCCGGACATCATATATGAGGAAAGCACCCGATATAAAATCATCAATACCACCAGCATGGGCTACAATAAATCGTTGACCTGCACTGCTATTTGTATAAACTCCTGACACGTTTATCTTGCCAACACTTGTGGACAGTGCAACGAGTATGGAATCATATTTCGTTCAGGTAAATAACGGGCTACTATATCAGAGAGTTCTATTAGATATTTCCTTCAATCTTCACACTTTTTGAATGCAAACCCCATGGATAGTATGAGTTTTCGTAAAGTTTCCTTGCACCCTTTAAAACCTACCTCTCTCTCTCTCTTACAAAATTTATGCAACTTTCCTAATGTTGGAAGCTCTTTGTAGAGACTATAATATTTATGAACTTCTCTTCTTATGATACATTTTTCCATGTCGTCTAATGCAACCTTATTTCCAGGAGGTCGTCTAACTTAGTTTGGTATCAATATTTCTACACCCTTGTCCTCACACTCTTTACCTTCCTTTCTATTTCTACTAATTGTTTCCTTATTTAACTTCACAATAACTGCAGCACGCTCTGTCTTCAATAGAGGTAGGAATAAACCAGTTGTCTTTTCTTCATCACAAAACTTTATGGCATAATAAATAACTATATTCACTTTATTATAAATAACGCTCCGCGCTTGGGTACGAAACACACGTCTCCCTACACGCGGCATTGCGACCAGATTGAAACGTTAGGCATTGGATGTGACGACACTCCAGCAGTAAACATACGCAGCGAGCACGGAGTTCCTCATTCTGCCACGACGGGTCCCGCCTTGGTCGCGTAGTAATTTTGGTGCCTAGAAGTAGGCCTACCCTATAATGCTTGTTAGAAATATTACGCTAAGCTCCTGTATATAAATTTAAAATAATACAAAAAAAAAAAGAAATTAATAACAAATTAAGAAGGCACTATATTATAATGCAGAGTCCAGTGTGAAGAATATCTCAAGAGAGAAATGCAGAAATAATAAATAGAAGAGAGTATAAGATAATATCATGTGCATGAAGTACACTGTCCTGTGATGTTACTCTATTGCAATTGTAGGTATATTTGTAAAGCATAAATATTTCAGTATATTTTCTGCACATATTCGCATTGCGTTTCAAGCGTTTTCCATACATATCAGTAAGCGAGTTAGTTTCATTTTCTTCAGAGATTAAATATTAGCCCAAACACTAAAACTTCTACACGAATCTATACATCTTGACAAATTTTACTGTAGTACCTAATTAGGCTCTTAGTACAATCGCTTTCCATTAAAATGTGTCGCTTGACCTGTAGTGTCTCTATGACGTGTGACACAGTTGGTTATAAACTATTTCGTTATCGAGTTAAAAAACTGATCGAAAACCTGATACCTTAAAATCATGTCTGTATGAGTTTCTAACGTTTCCGACCACATGCGTACAAAGTCCACAAAGGATAACACTCCTATTTAATTGAATAAAGGTCACTGTAGAAAAGATCTTGTTTTTTTTTAACCGGTTATTTAAGGACAGCGAACTATGAACGCATACAAAAATTATGGAAAAACATGCACTGACACTTTTGACAATATCTAACACAATATTTATGATAGACCTACATAAATTTTACCACTGAATCTCGAAAGAAGTTTGAATTGAATGACATACAGGTCACTTAATTTAGATTATTCATATGTCCTAAATAATTTGTTTCATTGTTGCAACCAATCGAAAGTACACTGAAACATAAGATCACATAAGTAGGTACAAATTCCTGGTAAACTAAAGATCTCATTGGTCATACATTTTTATCAGACCTTACATATACATACAGTTAAAAGAAACTCGTTTTTTACGTAATATGGGAAAAATCGGACGGTTTTGTGACTCTATTTTAAAACATTAGACTTTGATTTTGAAGTTATAAAAATAAAAACTGAGTTTCACTATTACAAAGCAATATATAAGAACTTGGGACCAATGGCTTCATTAGTTTACCAAGAAAATGAACCTATGTAATCTTGTGTTCAAGTATATTTTCGATTTGTTACAACAATTAAACAAATTGTAAAATATAAATTAATGATCTAAATTAAGTGAACTATAAGCCATTCAATTCATCATTCTTTCAAAATTCAGTGGTAAAATTTATGTATGGATATCAAAAATCCTTCGGCAGTTATTGTCAAAAGTGTTAGTGCATGTTTTGCAACAATTTTTGCATGCGTTCGTAACCTTCTGCCCTTAAAACTGAACTTAAGCGTTGTTTTCTTTACAATCAGCGGAATTTGTGACAGCGACATTGTCAGTGTTGAGATGAGTCAAATGATGATTTACCGTGCAATTACTTGACATTTGTTAACAGTTCGGGGGAACCTTTAAGAAAGCCCAAACAGGATTGGATGAGACACCCGAAGGCAATATCGGAACACGATTTTAGCTTTCCCCCCTTGTGAGTGCGTGAATTTCCATGAAAACAAGATATCAATCTAAGTTGTTGGTAACTTCATTGTTATGAATCGTATCACGTAAAATTATAAAAAGTATATGTGTTACATCTTCTTCCAATCGTCTAGTCATATAGAAGTACAACAGGCGCGAAAGTCAATTAATTCACAGATAATTATTATAATAATTATAAAGAATTTTCATACACAATATACTATTGTTGTGTGAGTAATAATACTTAGACGCCATCGATCATATTTTGGAACGACAACCTAAATTTTTCATGTCCTTTAAGAGAACTAGTACAGAGCAGGTCAGATCCGAATTCAGTAATTTATTGTGTGAAATTTAATGAACATATCGTATTGTGAGACGTGTGCTTCGAAAGATAACGTTCAAAGTTTTATTCAGGCACATCATAAGTGTTCTATGTGAGCACACTGCGTAAGACGACACACATCAAACCGATAGTCAATCTCTTGCCAAATCCTTTGTAACAGATCACCGTCAATCTCAGCAATGGCTGCTGTGATGCGAGCGCGCAGGTCGTTCAGTGTCGCTGGAAGTGGTGGTACGTAACATAATCCGTTATAAAACCCTACATGAAGAAATTACACGTGGTCAAATTGGGAGAACGAGGTGGCCAACGAAGCAGATGTGCATTCCTCACACATGCACGGTCTATTAATCGTTGTTGCAATGCCCCATTGAGATGGTCGCGAATGTTGCCATGGTAATGCGAAAGGGCACTATCCAGTTGAAGAATGAAGTCTGCACTGTCCTCTTCAAGCTGCGGAAAGAGCCATTGCTTCATCATATCAAGGAAAACATGTCCTGTTACAGTGCGTTCATTGAAAAAATAGAATCCATAAATCTTTTCATGGGTAATGGCACAGAGGAGATTTAATTTGGGGGAATCACAGAGTTGTTTACGGATAATCAAGCACGCAGAAAGATTTATGTTCTTCAGTCAACGCCATTTTTCTTCACTGCTCTGCTGCTGACTTCTTGCGGGAGAAAATGGAAACAATGCGGGAAAGCTCATTAGATTTTATACAATAAATTATTCAAATCGGGTCCATCATTTTGACTTGCCCTGTATATTATGCAACGAGCCTATAACGGTAGTAATTAAAATGCGATTATGGTTATGAAATTAGCGTAATTACCGTTATAGGCAAAATGCATACGTCTGCTTTTGTTTCACCTTAATTAAGTGTCTAAGTTTTGAGTTTTTACAAATATCTCACATTGTTACTTTACCGATAATGAAAGCGTGGCCATGAGTGAATTTTTAGCGTGTTCTCGACTATTGCAACAGATGGCAGATACGAACCATGAGTATCTTTTCAGTTTGTTCTCGACTATTGCTACAGATGGCACGCACAGGCCATGAATGTCTTTTTAGCGTGTTTCCGAGAAGTGCAATAGATTTGGAGATTTTATCCTCAAAGCAACACACATTAAGTCACTGGAAATTAACTCAATTTATTAGAATGTTAAAATTAACGTGAACAAATTTTATTTTATTTTAAATGCATGTTGTTGATTGTGCAGTTTGTGGGAGTCATTTCGGATTGCCGCTTATAAGGCTTGTGGGTCCTTCAGCGTACAATAGGGGAGAGTTGCCGAATTTGGACCGTTGCCTAAATTGGACCGCAGTTGTATTTCCATATACAGAAGTATTTCAAACATTTCAGTTGGCACTACTGCTTGCTGACGCTGCCTAAGGAGCTCATCTTGAAGTTCAGTGAGCTGCAACCATCTTAGCGAATAGGATTGCCGTTAATGTGTTTTGGTGTTTTCTCTTACAGTTTTTACACTACGGATCTTAAGCTTTTATATACAGTAGGAGTAAGTAAAAAAATTTCTATACTATACGTTACAGGTATTTTTCATTAGCTACTATCTGCGTGTTTTAAAACTAGTTTTTAATTTCATGTGTTTGTTTAGTGTCGTCTGTTTGCATAAGTGAACAAGTTACCTAGGTTGGACCTCTGCGCGTTGCCTGGATTGGACTAGTCCAACTTAGGAAACTGTTAGTATTTTTTTTTCAACATGAATATAAAGCATTATATTATGGTCAATGTTAAGAAAAAATAATGTATTGGGGGATTCTGTGTCTTTATGTTTCCAAGATGTCAAAAAAGGGAACCTACCAGAAATGAAATGATGCTTTGAAGATGGCAGTAGCAGCATAAAGAAATGGTGACTATGGACTCAACGAGTGTGCTCGCGTATATGGAGTGCCATAGACTATGCTGATTGTAAAAACGCTTTCCAATGAAGTCCTTCAGAAGGCAAGCAACCTTCAATTGAGATATGGAGAAAATTATTACCGACCACATTCTCTTGTTTGAAGAAAGGTTTTATGGGTTGACAATCAAAGACATGCATGAGCTTGCTTTTGATGTCGCAGGAAAATATGATGCTCCCTACACTTTTAACAAGAAGGAAAAAATGGCTGGAAAGAAGTGGTTCTGTGCTTCTATGAAGCGAAACTCAAAACTTTTTTTTTTCCGTCACCCAGAAGGAGCATAAATGACCCGAGCTAAGCGGTTCAATAGGGAGAGTGTTATCCAGTTTTCCGACCTGCTGAAAAAAAAAACTGTCGATGAGAATGGTATCACAGCAAATAGGCCTACTGTGTTCAACATTGACGAATGTGGATTTACAACGGTGCAAAAGAGGCAACAGAAAGTTATAGCTCAGAAAGAGAAACACCAAGTTGGAGCTGTAAGTGGTGAAAGAGGTGTAAACACCACAGTAGTCTGTGTTGTCAATGCGGCGGGGTTCCTTATACTGTCACTGGTAATTTTTAAACGCAAGAGGAAATCATGTCACCTTTTTATTTTTTATGTCTACGTTTCCTTATTCACAGAAGTTTCGTAGCCAAACAAACAGGGACTTTCCAATTTTATGTAGGCCTAACATTTTTGCTTTTTTTTTATTTTTTTCTGTGAGTCTTCCTGTAATTTTGAAATAGGCTATGTAACCAAGACAAGCAACTAATATAACACTAATTCACTGCCAAGAGAAATAGTCTGAGTGTAACAATCAGCTTGAATGCAATAGTGTTTCTGTAATTAATTTATCTTGTTTTTCTTTAATTTTTCATGAAAGCACAGAGAATTGTGTAACTTCTTTCACCAAATGTTAATATCTGATATATTTTAACGTAAAATTTGGTGAATTAAAGATATTTATAATAAATACCCTTCTTCTACTTATTTGTGTACTATTACTAATGTATTTTTGCGAGGTCCAAATTGGGACACTATGAGTCCAAATTAGGCAACCGGTTTCCCAATTTGGACCATTTCTGTGATTTTGGTTTTCCTTTTTTATATTTATTAGGAATTGTGTAATTTAAAATATAAGACTATAGGATGAAAGTACATAGAATGTAGAATGTACTACAACATATTTTGATTTAATTTAATCATTATTAAAGACATGGGATTAAAAAACAAAAAACTGGTCCAATATAGGCAACCTTCCCCTATTAATCAATGTCATATATGCTTAGTTGGAAATCGATAGATGCAATAACACAATGAATAGCAATATTTTAATGTATGTCATTAAGGTACAGTTACGTCACATGTAATTGGCGTACTATAGTATGGTCGAATAAAAATATTCATGCAGCGATAATGATAGCTATTGAGACACGAATGCCAGAGTGGAACGCGAGCGAAACGAGTGTCTTAATAGCCATTGTATGAGAGTTACATAAAACTTTTTTTCTACGACCTGTAGTAAGGTTAAACAAAAATTAATTAAAAATTAAAATTAATGTTTAGGTACATTCTTTTTATTAACAATATGGTAGTAAGAATACCTTTTTAGATTGTGGGAAACAAACCAGTGACGTTTGAGGCAGTGGAAATCAAAAGAATGTAAGTGATTTTTAACTGCAGTTGCTATAGGTACGATAATAAATGAATGAAATCACAGTTCCTTTTTGTAAGTTTTAACGTTAACCGAAATATAAAAATGATTGAATAATGTCTTATTCAAGCACGAAATGTGTAGTTGTTTCCATTTTAATTGAGTTTACTACACAGTTGCAGTTTCATTAAAGCATTTAACATCTCGAAATCAATGTTATTTATTGAAATAAGAAATGTGTATCGAAGTGATAACTTTATTTCAGTATGGTCGTTGAAAAAGAATATTAAATGTGTTTACGAAAGATCTCACTCTTTTAATTTAATATTATGTTTCTCTGAATATGTTCAATTTATAAGTAAAGGATATTGCACAACCTACCACAATTTCGGTACAAATACAATTTATTTACTTTTACGTTTGACTCTATCAAAAGTCAGTGTAACAATTATATTACTGGCCTTTACACAAACGCAACTTCCACAGAAACGAGCTTATCTGTCATTCTATACATTATTGGTTCTTATAATGAAGCATTATTGAGTTCACTTCTGCAAAGGTATTTCAAAATGATTATTCAAAGTACCTACCTACTGGAAGTAATAAAGGATGAAGAGGTGTCTCTTTCATTAGCTAGTCCTTTCCTTTGGAACTTTATTTTTGTTCCTGGTGTTAATATGTTCACAGATTTTATCTTAATTCTGTTCTTTTTTTAAATCAAGTAAAAATGTTCATTATTGCATAATATTTTTCTTGAAGTTATAAGTTCAATTTTTCTCACCTGTCACCCATAATACAAGAAATATATATTTTCCTCCAGGTGAAAGGAAGAGATTGGCATTCTTGGACATGATGCTGGATGCTTCTGATGGTGGCACAAATTTAACTGATGAGGAGATACGAGAAGAAGTTGACACTTTCATGTTCGAGGTAAACTACCAGTCTCTGTTCTTCAAATAATATGTTGTTCTAGTTTACTTCACACTTGTAATCGAAACACAAAATAAATTATCTGATTAAGAATTAAAATTCTGATATATAATTACGTTAGGATTCGGGTTCTATGGTTATTATATTATATTTGCATATATAAAAGAATGAGTTTTTGCCAATTATATTTATTTTAAAATTTTCTTAATTTTGAGCTGCCGTTAAAGGCAAAGCTTGTCGTACAAAATACAATAAAATAACAGCGATAAGAAGAGAGGAATAAAATGAAGGAAATTTTAAAATAAATTCATTAATAAAAAGAAAATGTCAACAAAGTTTGATATAATAATTTTTAGAATCTGTAACAAATTTGTTAAGAGGAATATAATTATAAGATTGACTTTAAAAGGGATTATTATAAATGATGTGGAGCAATTTGTGAAATGCCTTTTAATGAAATTAAAGCAAGGTCTAAAAATAAATATTTCCCCAAACCTATATCCTTTAATAAATTAACCACAAATTTTGGGATTCGTCCTGTAGCACCAGTCATACGACCCACTACATTGATATATACTATAATGTGAAGTCACACAACTTTTCTTGTTTGAAATAGAACACAAATGTGAGTTCCATTATACACAGAACTATAGATTTTAGGTACCGTATTCAGATGTTAAACACCTAATATAGATTAGTTATGAAGGAATAAATAATTCATTCTCTGATATTTGAATTGAGCTCAGTATAACAAATCTGTTTTTGAGACTTTTTAGTGTTGAGGTTGTATTTGTTATAACAAATTTTCCTCTTTTAACTAAAATCAAGCTTAAGATTTATTAACGTTCAAATGTGTGCTTGTTGTAGCTAATAAAGTGCTTTTTCTATTTATAGTACGGAGGTCTGGGGAAGATTAAAAATTTAAATTAACTGCATTTGAAAACTTGGAGGATATCATTCCTAACGACTATATAAAAATAACATTTCAGTTAGGCCTAAGTGTAAAAATAAGCGATGAAAATCGGTAGCGCCATGTTCTATCGGACCCTGGCAACTTAGTTACTCACAATGAGCACAGTAGGTAGAATTTAAGGGGTTAGGTATAGCTTACAGCAATAAAATTTTTGGAAATAGTCAATTTTTTTTCCTCTATTATTGTATCTTGTACAATAATGAAAATTGGAATGTATAGAACACTATCCTTTTGCTATATGAAAAACATATTTTTTACGATTTAGAAAAAATTATTTATATATTTTTTTCGAAATTCAAAATGGTGGCAGTTTACTGTGCAGTAATGAATTTTTTTCTCATAACTCATAAACATGTTAACTTTTTCATGTTCTCTCTTTTTATTTTATTGCTGAAACTTATGTTTATAATATCATGCTCTTTCAACTACATTTCTCAATAAATAATATATTTGTTTTTACTTCGTGTTAGAGTAAAGTACTGGTATTTGACCATGTTTTAAATTAATTTATTTTTTATCAGGCAATCTATCAAAGATAGAGAAGCGATCTTGCATCAATTGCAGATATGACATGCATAAATACAAACAAAACATTTCATCACAGACTGTTGGAGAGTTTTTTAGTTATGTGGGAAACGCTTCATCACTGCACAGTGAACTGAATTTTGAAAACAAAAATGTAAATAATTTTTTTTAATCATAAAAATACTTTTTTCATATAGCAGCAGGACAGTGTTTTACACATACTAATTTTCATTATTGTACAAGATACAGTAATGGAGGAAAAGATGTTGAATATTTCCAAAATTTTACCGCGGTAAGCTGTACCTAACCCCTTAAAAATGAGGGGGATTCAATCCGGCATCGGAGCTTGAATCGGGTGTGACTTAGTGCATAAAGCGCCAGCACGTAAAGCTGGAAACCCCGGTTCGATTCCCGGTGCCGGAGAAAATTTTTCTCCCTTCTACCGATCCTACATCATATGGAAACGCAGAATTACTGTACTGAAACTGTCTACTGAAGAATACACTGGAAGGAATGGTGAACGGGAGATGAGTTCGAGGTAGAATAAGATATCAGATGATACACGACATTAAGATATATGGATCATATGAGGAAACGAAGAGGAAGGCAGAAAATAGGAAAGATTAGAGAAATCTAGGCTTGGAGTGAAATACCTGCCCTTGGGAATAACACTAAATGAATGAATGATTGAATGAATATAAGGAATGGAAATCATATTTGTAAGGGATGTAAGACATGAGATTTTCAAAGAGACCCGAAATGAAGGAGAGAAAATATATAACGTCCACAAAATAGATAAAATAATAATAATAATAATAATAATAATAATAATAATAATAATAATAATAATAATAATAGTAATAACAATAATAATATATGTGGTTGTTTAGTCAACTGTCCGAAGACAGGTTTCAACCTCATACATAACACCAATAGGCATCACTTATGAGATAACGAGGCCATGAGATAAGAGGATATGGTGGCCAGTTCCTTTCCCCCTCCATGCATACATCGCCGATTAGCTACATATTACACTAATCAGACTTCAGATGCATACAAATTACAAACGATTGTTCTCCCTCTGACACATACCGTCAAGTGAGATGTGCTACCTGATAGAGCTGGGCAGCAAGAGCGGATTCTACTCTCTCATCTTCCCCGCCGAACACCGCGCAGCGTTGATTCCGTGACAGATGAATATTAAGCGTCCCCGTTTACAGTCTAGTTCCACTCCCGATGCCCAGCCTTGTGTTAGTAGATGTAGCTGCATATCAGCAAGAACCTCAATCAAAGGTAAAAATAATATTATTAAACGCTATTCGAGGATGAAACAGACAAAAATGCGAAGCCCAGAAGTAGAGCAGAAGAAGAACTGAAATGATTGTGATTGTGTTGATTATAAACAAAATAATGAATATATTCTTACATGTATACAACCATGTAGAGAAAATAAAAGTAGAATGCCTTTTCGAAACAAAAAGTTTTTAATTCTAATTTATTCTTTTGTTTCAGGGTCACGATACAACAGCAACGTCAGTGTGCTGGACGCTTTTTATCTTGGGTCATCATATGGATGTGCAGGTAATTATGAAACAATTGGGTTACACATGTGTGTTAGATTTCTTCGTATTTCAGCAAACAGTAAGGTTATATTGACACTCGTTCTCCTTGTCGCCATGGTTTCTCATGAGATGAAATTTAAGTTAGTTCAAACCAGCCAAAGAATACAACGAAACTTAAAAAGTTCTCAAAATATTGAATAAATTATTATCGTAAAGGTGAGTAATTCGAGAAATTTAAGAGTAATATGAAACAGAATGGATTTTTTCTAACATCTGGATCCAATTAGATATTACTGTGATATATCCTATTTCAGGATATATGCCGCAACCATCGATACATATCATTATGTGTCATAAAGAACAGTTTTCTGTAAATATATTCCTTAATAGCTGTTGTATTTGACTACGAAAAAAGAGAAACAAAACACCTAGCTATAACATACTAGTAGTAGTGGCATGTATGAGCGTCACAAGGTGGGGCACCGTTGTGCCATTACGTCATAAAGTGGGGTACGGTGGAGTCTTGACGTCACAAGGTGGGGTAAGGTCGGGTATGATGTTATGACGTCACAAGATCGTGCCTGACCGGACAAGGCGGGATTATGACGTCACAAGAAAGGGTAAAAGTGGGGTCACGGCGTTGCGCGGGTCATGATAGCAATCGGCGTATTCCGAATCTCACCGGACCGGTGGACAACAATGACGTCATGCTGCAGCGAAATAGAAACAAAATTGCTGGAAGGTTCGATGGCTATCATGGCGGCTGCACAAGTTGTTTCCTGTGCTACGCTAGTAAGATTTTGCGAAATTTCCGTACTGTCATCTCGTTCAAAGAAAAGAGTAGTAATAACTGGTCCGTTGACATGTTCGCTCACAAGCCATTAACATATTCAGCGTATTCCGAATCTCACCGGTCCGGTGGAATCAATGACGTCACGTTGCAGCGAAATAAGGAACAAAACTGCTGGAAGGATCGATGGCTGTCATGGCGACTGTACAAGTTGTTGTCTGTGCTACGCTAGCAAAATTTTGCGAAATTTTCGTACTCCCATCTCGTTCAAAGAAAAGATAGCATAAACAATTTATTTCTTGAACCGGTAGTAATAACTGGTCCGTTGACATGTTTGCTCATAAGCCATTAACATATTGTTTTTAAGTTGTGCTCATTACAAACAATACAGCAGAACTAAAGCAGAACACACCGCCATGACACAACAGTGCACGATGTTATTCGTCTGCTAATTCCCGCCCTATACAAGAACCAATCAGATTCACTGATGGCGGCTGATGGAGACTGCCACCACCTCTGCAAGCTGATGGCACCGGTGCGACACGGTTGGAGCATCAGTGACATCATGGTTGAAATTTGGAACACCGTGATGCCATCAGATTGTTTAGCGCTGAGATTTGGAATACGCTCAATGCATTGTGATGGTAATGACGTCTGCAAAGCGTAGGTATGACTGCTGCCATTGTGGAGGGGTGTGGGGGAGAGAGTTTGATACGAGGTGGGAGTATGTTGTGATGTGTCGGGTGGCGGGATAGCGAGAGGCAGGGGGCGGGATGTGGGGTCCGAGTTCGATAGGTAAGCATATTATCACAGTCTAGTATATATAGTCACGAAGCTTGAGATTTGAGGGTACTAGGAACAATAGACTGTGCCGGTACTATTTTGCATTGTCTGTAATGGGCATAATAGCGATCCTAGTGGTTGGCAACTATCTATGGATGCATATTTCCTACATATTGAGCTTCGTGACTAGACTGTGATATTATGTTGTGTTGAGAGAGATTTTTCGCTCGATGCACAGTGTTGGCGCACCTTCCGCGCGTTAAGTCGCGAGTTCAAGTTAAATTGAAACTGGACTGATATCAGCTATTCTGCTATAAATGTGGACACAAATGTCGGGGTAAGTTCGAAGACTGCTAATAAGCAAGAGGTCATCTCGGCCAATTAGCCAGGTCACGTTCACAGTAATTATCGTCAATACTGAAGTGCCATTCTCAGGAAGATGAAGAAAAAAAAACAAAGATTTGGAACGGGGTAGTTGCAGAACTCGAGGGAGGTTCCGTATATCTGCCCAAACGGTTTGAATTGTTGACAGAAGTTGAGATTGAAAAAATCAACACGGGTCCACAAATGGCTCTAATTTATAACGGCATCTCTGACAACAAAATGTTCCAACTAGAATTTAGACTGAAAAACAACTAATCGCCATAAAAGCGTTGGTAGGTATATAGGCCCCTAAATTTGTTAGTGTAGTGTTAGCAGCAGCGGAAGATATGTAATGGAAAAGGTAGCAACCTATACATTGTATGAAGATAGTGTTGGAAGTTACTGTACCAAATTAGACAACTTACATATAGAATTAAAATGTGCAGGGTTTACGAATGGAGATATCTAGTTTAAATTATATATCTCACTCATCACACGATGAAAACTTGACGCACGTAAAATCGGAAAAAGACATTTCGCAACATGTGCACCAAATCAAAAACGCGAGTGTGTAAAGTGGTTAAGAAGCATTTCAATGGGGCACAAATGCAAATTTTAATAATAATAATAATAATAATAATAATAATAATAATAATAATAATAATAATAATAAAAATACTACGTTTTTACTGCTGTGTGTATTTTTAGAAGTGAACTGTTCGGTACTAATAAACCATAAAGTAACATACGCTCCGCATTGTTTAATAATAATGCCCAATTGAGGATCAGAGAGGAGGTTGAAGCGAAAAACAGCAAAATACGCTGGTTGACCGTAAGTACAAACATGTATTTATGTGTGTGTCCAGTGTGCGATGTGTTGCAAACTGTCTAAATGCTTATTATTTTTCAGACTCTGCCCGACTGCGGGTCTGCACCTCAGCGTCTGCCGACGTCACAACCGCTGCCGGAAGACGACTGGTACTGCACCCCACAATGGGCAATGTCGTGTGTCTACAAGCTTGGTCTAAAGCAGCCGTTGCGAAAATATGATCGTGCGCCGAGCCACTGTGTACCCTGCAACGTGCATAGAACCTATGGAGGGGGCGGACACTCGAAGGGGAAGTGAAGCAACTCTCTGACTTATTAACAGATTTTCATTTTCCTTAGCCTACGTCAAGCACTTAAATATAATTTTATACAGTATAAGGTTACAAACTAATATTTAGTACGTACAACGAAGGAAGAAATGAACAAGAAAACACAGGACACATTATCTCAACGTATTAACTATCTTCATAATTTCTCTGCGACAGAATTTCGAAATCAGGAATTATATCACTTACTGCCAGCCGTAGTTAATCACGAAGGTATTTGTCTGTCAGTTGTGATCTAAATTTGGTTTTGTTGAAAATAATTTTTCTCAAACGTAAGTTGTAGCGAACATGGCTTCAACAGTGCAAGCGAAAGAACGAAGCTTCGGATATTTATTTTTTGGCAAAGATTTGAAAAGTTCAACATTTGTCAAGTTCTTACATCTAGCTTTCATTTAACAACACATTGTACATCTGTGAGTTTAAATTGAAGATGTAACCGCATTATTCGTACATCTACTGAAAAAAGATCGACGTACAGAAATAATAATAATAATAATAATAATAATAATAATAATAATAATAATAATAATAATAACAATAACAATAACAACAATAATAATTTATTTATTTGTATTTATTTATTGATATTTAGGTGCTGGGCAACAGCCATTGGCCAATAAAAGTCCAGCACAGTGATACAAATAATTCATTAAAATGAACAACTATGGTACACATTAAATACTTGAGTTAACAACAAAATAAAGAACATAGATTACTATAATTAATTTACAAGAATTTATATTATAAAATATCAGGGAAAAGAGTTGATTCTTACTACCAATTTGTGTATAAGGATTATGCAAATAATATTAGCGAAGACACTGCCATATTCTAATACTTCTATACATTGAATGGATCGAAATCGCCTACATGTAAGTTAGCTTTTTTAATACATCTGGAGACCGGCGAGTAAGATTTAGAATTTCTAATATAGAAGAGTTTGTGATGTCGCATGTCCTTCATAGGAATACGAAGGCTGACACTGTTTAAGAAAGATTGACAATTAATGTCACCTTTAAGGACCATACATAAGAATAAGTAATCTTGATCATGACGTCTGGCATACAGGCTTCGACATTTAAAGTGCTCGCATTTTTTATCAGAGTTATACCCAGAGTTATTAGGCAGGAATCTGTACGAATATAGTGAAATAAATTTCCTTTGAATATTTTCCAGTTTTTGCCGAATCAGAACTAGTAATAGAGTTCCAAACTACAGATGCATATTCGAGTTTCGATCTCACTAATGTATAATATTAAGAGAGAGTCAAGTGTTGAAAAAGAATAAGTAATTGACCGAATTATTCCTGACATTCTTATTGAATGGTTATAAATATAATCAATATGGTTGTGAAAATATAATTTATTGTCAATTAATACACAGAGGTCTCTAATACAATCTTTTCTGTTAATTGATACATTTTTTAGAGGATGGTTATATTTTAGTGTAGAGGTTTTCCTTGAAAATGATATTACGTAAGTTTTGGATTCATTAATCATCATCCCGTTATCAACTGACCAATTGGTAATTGAATTAATGTCATCCTGAAGAAATTGACAGTCAGCAACACTATTGATTTTTCGAAAAAATTTAAGATCGTCAGCGAATAATAGATAGTCAGAATTTATTCTTTTGCAAATGTCGTCAATGAAGATTAAAAATAAAAGAGGCCTGGGGCACACCAATGGATCAGATAATAATAATAATAATAATAATAATAATAATAATAATAATGAGTAGTAGTAGTACTAGTAGTAGTAGTAGTAGTAGTAGTAGTAGTAGTAATAGTCCAATAATAACACTTAACCTTTTAATGTTCCATGAGTGATACGTAGTATAATGCCGTTTTATGTTATACAACCGTTTTTCCTCGTAATACTTGTGAACAAATGATACATTTAATATTCTCATCATATTCGCAGCAAAAAAATGCGTCCTCCTATCCTACATGGTACATGGTTTCGAGACAGCCATTGCGACGATACGCCACTCGCAGGTCAGAGACAAATTCAAATGGAACGGAGTTTGACTCCAGTGAGAGAGAGAGAGAGAGAGAGTGGGGGTTGGGGGAGATAGGAAGCAAGAGAAATGCACAGCTATCACTGCGAGCCACAATGTGCTCGCGAGTCACATTTTCGCCACGGCTGATCTAAGGGGTTGTTGCCCACCTGACCAAGATTTAAGCATTGCTGTAACCTTATACCTGGTCCACAAAACTGGTAACTTGGCAGGTTAACTCGACTGGGAGTTCGTTGATGATTGAATTTCATATACCTCTTCCTCGCTTAGTGCGTCTTCGACCGCGGGCAGGCATATTATAATAGCTTTAGCATACGCAGTCCATATATGTAAATACTTTGGTTGATATTAATGCATATCTGTATATTAGTTGGCCGCAGTCAAGTAACATGGAGATTGTAAAACAACCTCAAACATTACCCGTTGAAATTATCGGAGATTACGAAAACGATACAAAATATATAAAACATAGCACATTATTCCCAAATCATGTGCGATGTATCATATCCGGTTCAAGTAATTCAGGGAAAACAAAATTGCTGTAAAACTGTCTTCTGCCGACGACATTGCCTATTCGCAAAGCAATACGCCTCTAGTTACAGTAAATGACGAGGAAAAGGTTCAACTTACACAAATACTGCACAGGGATAACCTCTTAAAATTCCGTTTCGCAGCTGGCAGCTGTTTGAATATCCAACACTACAGTTGGCTAAACATGCCACGTGGACGGTTACGACGGCAAAAATGGTTTAAAAAACCGAGATATGTGATAATTCCATTTCAAACGGGTAGAATTGGTGCTGACAAAGTTAACAGAAAAGTTGATCATTGCAATATTATCGATCTAAAGGTGTATTTGAATGATGATTTCTAACCGTATAACAATATCAATATAGATATATCAAATGGCAAATATGCTACATTATATGACATGTACGCAAATTTCGAAGTTCCTACTACTTAATGAAGCCAAATAATCCGCTACTCAAGAGGAAAAAGTTCATTGACAACGTACCGCTGTTTGTTATCGATTGTTCAAAACATGATGAGATAAAAACAGGACCAATGAACGTACGCGTTGATCTACACATCAGTACAGATATTCCTGCTATTACCTTAGCATTTTGTCTCAGTATCGACGACGCCATCACAGTATACAAGCCGCTCTCCAACCTGTGCTGCCGCCAATATAGACTTGGTTTTCGCCAACACCTCCTGCAGCCCCGACTTGTTCAATTGTCACTACCACCTCCTGCAGCCCCGACTTGTTCAACTGTCGCTATCACCTCCTACAGCCCCGACTTATTCAACTGTCGCTACCACCTCCTGCAGCCCCGACTTATTCAACTGTCGCTATCACCTCCTACAGCCCCGACTTGTTCAACTGTCGCTACCACCTCCTACTGCCCCGACTTGTTCAACTGTCGCTACCACCTCCTGCAGCCCCGACTTGTTCAACTGTCGCTACCAACTCCTGCAGCTCCGACTTGTTCAACTGTCGCTACCACCTCCTGCAGCCCCGACTTGTTCAACTGTCGCTACCAACTCCTGCAGCTCCGACTTGTTCAACTGTCGCTACCACCTCCTACAGCCACGACTTGTTCAACTGTCGTTACCACCTCCTGCAGCTCCGACTTGTTCAACTGTCGCTACCACCTCCTACAGCACCGACTTGTTCAACTGTCGGTACCACCTGCTACAGCCACGACTTTTTCAACTGTCGCTACCACCTGCTACAGCCACGACTTTTTCAACTGTCGCTACCACCTCCTACAGCCCCGACTTGTTCAACTGTCGCTACCACCTGCTACAGCCACGACTTGTTCAACTGTCGCTACCACTTCCTGCAGCTCCGACTTGTTCAACTGTCGCTAACACCTGCTACAGCCACGACTTGTTCAACTGTCGCTACCACCTGCTACAGCCACGACTTTTTCAACTGTCGCTACCACTTCCTACATCTCTCCTTCTTCCATCTGGTGCTACTGCCACCCCCAACGTCCAGCACACTTGCTAGAGTATGTGTCGTATACAGCCTCAAGCATCACTATGATGTAAGTATGATTCTATATAATATCTACAAATTAGACTTACATTTTCTCCACTAGAAAACATACAAAGTAACGTTTTTGTTTATTTTCAAGTCTCCTAGACTCATAATGGACATGCAGCGGTTAGAGGTTCATATAGGGGTTTCAGGCAGAGGGATCGAGCGAATTCATTGCGGTGTCGCTCGGTGTACGAGACAGATTTCAGAGTCCCGATTTCTAAGTCCTAAGTGCCTATGCCGTCCGTCGGCACCTGCCAAGAAACCTCCGTCCCCCTCTCTGTGGATTACATCGTAGAGCCGCTCGACGGTTGTTAGGAATACTGAGTCGGAATAGATGGTTCTTTCGACAAATATGGAATGCGCTGCAGAATGTGCTGCAGTTGTGGTGGCATCCCAGATTAATGTGGGAGAAAGTAAAAAGAAAAATTATAGCGTTTTAAAAACAACACAGCTCTTGTAATCCTTGATTAATAAATATTGTATCTTATTCTTTCATTTCTATCAGTTTTCTTTTTTACTATCTCCTTTTCTCCCTCATCCACTGAACTTAGGATTACGAAAGTGAACTAAGTTTTTTTAATAATACTCAAGTTCATTTCATCTTCCTTTATTGTCTCTAAGAATATATACACACACATTCAACTCTCATCCATGTTCATTGTTGATGATGGTGCTGATGGCTGATCCCTCATCCGACAGCGACGGGACATTTTCGGCTCAGTCGACGGCGTGTACAGTACGATTATTTAGTCCTGACAGTCGCCGGCAATGTGCGTCTGGGTCAGGCGAGTCCATTTAGTTACGCCAAGGGGTGTTTGGGTTAGTCAGTCGCTTGCCTTCAGAGCGATCGGATGTCATGCCTGCGGTAGAGCGGTATGTTCCAGTACAGTTAAGCTATACTGCATTTATTTACGACCGTTCGCCCTTATCTCTACTCCGGGGCTCTCCTCACTACTCTATTACTTCACCTCTTTCGCGTCTTCGAGCTGTCAGGACTAAATAATCGATCTGTACTCACCGAGCCAGGTGATGCCGCGAATAAAGAATATGTTGATAAAAATGTTGAAAAACATATGGATGTGAGCCGAGCTCGACGCATCAGCGGATCACTTTGTTCTCCATCTCGCCGACAGAGCCCGCATCACTGGTATATCATCCATAGCGCCATCTTTTCCCTTACATATTCTTATTTATCTTTAGGATTTTGAAACAAATGAGAGAGAGAGAACCGAGTTTTCCTTTTATCCCCAGTACAAAAGTAATTTCACTCAGGAATCCGGCCTCGACTTGTTAACTTCACTCAGGAATCCGGCGTTGCGTAGTAAACTACGCTTAGGAGTGCGACCTCAATTAGTTAATTTCATTTCACGGATACAGTCGACATATATGAGGTTGTATTGAATGCATTATGGAATAGCTAGTCAAAATTACGAAGTTGTCTGTTATCTGTTACATTTGCATACGATATTTTCGTATATCTACATATTATGTTGACACAACTATTAAAATTATGACTTACGCATTGAAAACTATATTGGCGAAAAAAGCAAACTAAGATGTGGAAGAACAAATAAAACAGAAGGAAAAGGAATTGGATGCTAAATTAAATAAATTGGAAGGTGATCGTGTTTATATAACCGAAGCTGAAAACGTAGCTCTAGAGAGCGAGTTAAAAAAAACAAATCCTAGAGATAAGGCAGAATTTCAAAGCTGTAGCATATTGTAATATTTTTCCCATCCAAAACAATACAATAAAATCACTCCCTATAAATTATCTCTTGGTTTAGACTGCTTTGAAATTCCGCTTGATGGTACTGTAACTAGTAGCCCTATCCAGACAGCACCATCCAATGGAAGGATAAAGGTGCACGATAACCCATTTGTTAATTGGATGAGGGTCGCAAAGGGTAACAAGTTAACTTTTCACCCAGTTTCCACCGGACAAAAGCAGCCATTGTATGCGGTTGTCGAGCTTGTGTTTGAAGTAGCAAATGTAACATAAATAGAATTCATTATATGGCAAGATACCACCCACTACAACACCTGGAGAAATAAATATATAAAAACATTATAAGACAATCTAAGACTGTGAAACGTACATTTTTGGCTATGCAGCAGGGACGCTTAATCTCTCAACATGTACTCAGTGAAGCATTTCAATCAATCACCACGCCTTTACATGCTTTAGCAAATCAAATACGTGATAGAAAAGTCTCCAATAAAAAACTAGCAAATCACATGCAGGATGAAAAAAATCTCCAATAAAAAAAACTAGCAAATCAAATGCAGAATGGAAAAGTCTTCAATAAAAAAAAAAAAACAAGCAAATCAAATGCAGCACGGAAAAGTCTCCAGTAAAAAACTAGCGAATCAAATGCAGCATAGAAAAGTCTTCAATAAAAAACTAGCAAATGAGATGCATAATGGAAAAATCTCCAATAAAAAAACTAGCAAATCAAATGTAGGATGTAAAAGTCTCCAATAAAAAAACTAGCAAATCAAATGCAGGATGGAAAAGTCTCCAGTAAAAAACTAGCAAATCAAATGCAGCATGGAAAAGTCTTCAATAAAAAAACTAGCAAATCAAATTCAGGATGGAAAAGTCTCCAATAAAAAAACTAGCAAATCAAATGTAGGATGGAAAAGTCTCCAATAAAAAAACTAGCAAATCAAATGCAGGATGGAAAAGTCTCCAATAAAAAACTAGCAAATCAAATGCAGCACGGAAATGCCTCCAGTAAAAAACTAGCAAATCAAATGCAGCATGGAAAAGTCTTCAGTAAAAAAAACTAGCAAATCAAATGCAGGACGGAAAAGTCTCCAATAAAAAACTAGCAAATCAAATGCAGGATGGAAAAGTCTCCAATAAAAAACTAGCAAATCAAATGTAGGATGTATAAGTCTCCAATAAAAAACTAACAAATCAAATGCAGGATGGAAAAGTCTCCAGTAAAAAAAAAAAACTAACAAATCAAATGCAGGATGGAAAAGTCTCCAATAAAAAAACTAGGAAATCAAATGCTGCATGGAAAAGTCTCCAGTAAAAATCTAACAAATCAAATGCAGGATGGAAAAGTCTCTAATAAAAAAACTAGCAAATCAAATTCAGAATGGAAAAGTCTCCAATAAAAAACTAGCAAATCAAATGCAGCACGGAAAAGTCTCCAGTAAAAAACTAACAAATTAAATGCAGCATGGAAAAGTCTCCAATAAAAAACTAGCAAATCAAATGCAGGATGGAAAAGTCTCCAATAAAAAAAACTAGCAAATCAAATTCAGAATGGAAAAGTCTCCAATAAAAAACTAGCCAATCAAATGCAGCACGGAAAAGTCTCCAGTAAAAAACTAACAAATCAAATGCAGCATGGAAAAGTCTCCAATAAAAAACTAGCAAATCAAATGCAGTATGGAAAAGTCTCCAATAAAAAACTAGCAAATCAAATGCAGCACGGAAAAGTCTCCAGTAAAAAACTAACAAATCAAATGCAGTATGGAAAAATCTCCAGTAAAAAACTAGCAAATCAAATGCAGGATGGAAAAGTCTCCAATAAAAAAAACTAGCAAATCAAATTCAGAATGGAAAAGTCTCCAATATAAAACTAGCAAATCAAATGCGGGATGGAAAAGTCTCCAGTAAAAAACTAACAAATCAAATGCAGCATGGAAAAGTCTCCAATAAAAAACTAGCAAATCAAATGCAGTATGGAAAAGTCTCCAATAAAAAACTAGCAAATCAAATGCAGGATGGAAAAGTCTCCAATAAAAAACTAGCAAATCAAATGCGGGATGGAAAAGTCTCCAATAAAAAACTAGCAAATCAAATGCAGGATGGACAAGTCTCCAATAAAAAAAACCAGCAAATCAAATGCAAGATGGAAAAGTCTCCAATAAAAAACTAGCAAATCAAATGCAGGATGGAAAAGTCTCCAATAAAAAACTAGCAAATCAAATGCAGGATGGAAAAATCTCCAGAGAGGATACCACCAAGCAGGAGACAGCGACAGCGACGGATGAATATGGACCTCATGGTGACAGATTTATTTATCCTCTCATAAAGAAAGGGTCTACTGATAGGTTATTTGATAAAATATATGGGATTCAATAGTTGACGGTAACTTTCTAATGGGAGACTCACCAGTTACCTATCACAACGATGTGATAACTTGGCTGGCGTTAAATACAAGGACACCAAAGGCATATATACTCTACTGTTTCATGCCGATCCTGTCCCCAACAGTTATGTTGAGATAGACTTGCTCAAATAGAAACACATTTTACAGGACACCAATGCACACCGCATCGATTACGATCCGCAAGGAGAACTTAGACACTCTAATACGAAGAAGTTTCAAAACATCATTCTGGCCTTATTTCAGAAACGAGGAGGGAATTGGAAAGTTTCCCTTCCTACCCATAAAATGGATATAAAATATTGGGATGATCCGAATGAAGTGGTAGAACGTCTTCACCTCCTCATGTTCACTTGACGCTGGCTATTCCGCCTTGGACAACGAGATCTATGCAATAGAAGACGAGCTGCGTGAAGGAGAAGACATAGAATGAGTAAAGCAGGAATTGCGCAGGAACTTCGTAAACCGGCCCGCAAAAATTTTCAAAGACGGCAGGTCATCACCCGAGGGGCTTTTTGACCTTTTTCTGAGCGAGCTAATCGAACTTATTCCCTATGCTAGGCAGAACAACTGATTTAAATATATCCTCGTACTAATTGATGTGTATTCACAATATGCTTGGACAAAGGACTTAAAGGATAAAACTGGGAAAAGAAATAAGAAAAAGACTAATGAAGTGCTTTGTGTCGATTGTGGCACTGTATGGGGCAGAAACTTGGACATTACGACGAATTGAAGAGAAGCGACTAAAAGTATTTGAAATGTGGATATGGAGAAGTATGGTGCGTGTGAAATGGACAAACAGAATAAGAAATGAAGCTGTGTTGGAAACAGTGGGTGAAAAAAGAATAATGTTGCAAATTATTAGAAAGAGAAAGAAGAATTGGTTGGGTCATTGGTTGAGAAGAAACTGCATACTGAAGGATGCACTGGAAAGAATGTTGAGCGGGAGAAGAGTTCTGGGTAGAAGAAGATATAAAATAATAGACGACATTAAGATATATGGATCATATGAGGAGACAAAGAGGAGGGCAGAAATTAGGAAAGATTGGAGAATGCTAAGTTTGCAGTCAAAGACCTTCCCTGAGGCAGAGCACGTGTGTGTATGTACATGTATCTTGTTAAAATATTATGTTTTATTTAACGACGCTCGCAACTGCCGAGATTACATCAGCGTCGCTCGTGTGCCTGAATTTTATCCCGCAGGAGTTCTTTCACATGCCAGTAAATCTACTGACATCAGTCTGTCGCATTTAAGCACACTTAAATGCCTTCGACCTGCCCCGTGATCGAACCCACAACCTCGGGCCTAGAAGGTCAGCGCTATACCAATTGTTCCAACCAGGCCGACTACATGTATCTTTTGTTCCAGGAAAAGCTATATGAAGAGTTCGAGAGCATATTTGAAGGATCTGACCGCCCTCCAACGATGAAGGATCTGAATGACATGAAATATTTGGAACGTGTAATCAAGGAAAGTTTAAGGTTGTATCCCAGTGTTCCGGCAATAAGCAGACAACTTGAAAGTGATATTGAAATAGGTAAGTAAACCTAACACTTAAAAGTATTTAATAAAATTTAAATCTCACAAATTAAAATACACGTATGTAAGAGTGTACAAAAAGCAATAGATTAACTCTCTATATTCAGAATCATAAATGTAGTAAAACGTTATTTACGACAAAAGTTTTAAAAATTATATTTTAATCATGAGAAGGAATGTTTGTGAAACGAGCCACATACCGAGTGAAGCAATCCCACGAGCGAAATAAATGACTTTAAACGTGTATGTATCGTATACTATTTTTTTTAGACAGCCGTCCGTTCTTTCTGGTGTAGAAACAGTGCTGTACTCTGCCAAATCCTATAGTCAAACATTATCACATTAAATGCAGGTACTAGTGTAATTCAGTGGTAGAACAGAAGTAGAGCATTAACACTATAGACTGAGTAGTCCCCGGTTGGAATCCAGGTGCTCACTATTGTTTTAATACTTACATTTAATTATTTGTTTCGTATATTTAACGATAAAGTAGTTCAAAAAAGTATTTTTTTTAATTAGGCCTGCAATTGAAAGGTTCTGGACCATAGTGGGCAAAGCGCCATTTACTAAAACAGTAGAAAATAAGGGTTAAAATTAGTGCTGCTTATGATTAGGTTTTCTCCGGAGCGGTTGTTTCCGGTTACCTCCGATTGGTGCCGCGCAGGTTGTATATATGTGCTGTGGCGCAGACATACACTTTCCGCTGAGCGTTGCTTTAATCGGATCAGGTAGTGATTCGAGTCCGCTGACGTCCGCGTATCTTTTAAAATAAGTTGTAATTTGTTGTTGTTTATTCTCTGTATTATGTTAATCTCTCTCTCTCTTTCTTCGGCTCTTTTTTTTTCTTGTGTTGCTTAAAGTGCTACGTTAACTGACAGATTTTTTTATAGTTTTGAAATTCATAGTATATTGGAAAGCCGTATTAGTTTTATGTCATTGATCAAATTAATAACATTCAATCTAACTGCAAAACTAACGCAGAAGTAAAGCATTTCAGTAGCTAATGTAAACATTTATACTGTAGTTCTCCTAGAAACTCTCGTTTAATCGCAAACAGTGTTGTCAATTATTATTCTAATCGGTTTAGTTTAACGTAAAATATATTAAGGGAGCTTCAGAATGGAACAAAAGAAACGTGGGCTATCAATGGGATAAAGTTTACTATCTAACATAATTTATTCAGATTCTTCAACGGATAGGATTGTGATTATTGTGTTAAAGGGTGTCAGCATTTGAACTGCCTCTTCTAAAACGCGCCACTCTTGTTCTGTAATAAAAATATAAGCGGATATCAACTTAAGGATAATTGTAATTATATTATTACCACATGTTTCTTTAGTTTCATTCAGAAACTCAATATTTTAATCCAAACAATAAAATATAGCCTAACAAGTTGTCTAAACAGCAAAATATAACTCAAGTCGTCTTGTAAATATTTCATATGTTTTTTATTGCCTCGAAAGTTACGTTTTAGAGAAATTTCAGGACTTTTTCCTATTCTGTGGGCCTTTGAGAACAATAGCACTAAAACAATTTAAAAAGAAATCGTATCAAATGTTTTGCGTAATTGTTTTCATCAAGATCGCGATTGTGCGATCGCTTCAAATGGTCTAACAAATGCGAAGTTCCACCACCCTTAGATTAAATTCGCCCACAAAGTTTAGAGTGTGCGACTTTATTATTACCTTCAACTAAATTAAAGAATTTCCATGAGACGGATATGCGATTTGGTGTCATTTTATTTCACTCACAACTACCGTCAGTCCGTACGCGCCGGTCGTCCTTGAGCTAACTGTCGCTTCGCTCCGAACCCCCGCATCCCTCTGTATGTCCCTGTTCCACTTACGGTAGTACCGGAGATCTCCGGAGGAGTGCTTTATTCGTAATCTCCGATTCCTCCGCTGTAGTAGTCACTCCGATGAGCAGCACTGGTTAAACTGAAGTTATTAGCATAATTCAATGAAAAAATATTGCAAGTAATATGAAGTATACACATTAAAACTAAATGATATGTCAATCTTTATTAAGCTATGGCATTCACTTAACTTTAACCCTTGCTTCCACCGTTTTTAATAAATAGCACTTGGCCCACTATGGTTCTGAACCCTTCAATTGTTTGAACCGCATTATTGTTCGGTTGAGATTACCACCGTGTGATATTAATAAATAGAACAGAAAATTTACTAAATATTATTAATATTGCAAATTTGAGATGAAATTGTAATGCTTATAGTGGAACTGTTACAATTAATTTGTAATGAAAATTTCTTGTGCGGAGAAAGTAGTTAAGTTACAATAATTTCATTATCAACGGCATCAATTGTGCTATTCTTTTCGGCATGAAAACAATGATGGTGACATTGAAGTGCTATAATATGCTATTTTTTAGTTTCAGTATCCAATGTTAAAATATAATGTAATTTTAACAAGAGATGTCTAAAATTATTCTTTTTATACGGAAATTCATAAATATTCAATGTGTTTTACCAAATTTTAAACGTACAAATTTCAAGTTAGCTACATACCGTCACAATATATGAAGTCCATACACAACTCTTTCAAGCCTCCTGTATCTTAAATTTTTGAACATTCGAAACTTGAAAGACAATTCTTAAACGCACTGAGATATCAAGAAATATTGATTTATGCATATTGAGAATTTGTCATTTTCTCCATATTTTTGCAAAACTTTTTGATACGTTGAGACGTTTTGTCTGTCTTGAGCCACAAACATGCAGAAGATGAAGTTTATTAAATTGTTTCATATGAAGTTGATTTTTTCGAAATCTCCAGTCAGAAAATTTTGAGATAAATATATTTTCCTGTATTTTTCTTCGCATGTCCTCGGATTTTTCAAGGATATCATGAATCTCTAATGTATATCAATAACATTTTCTTAATAGTATATTGCAATTGTGAAAGACATATTTTCTGATATTATTAAGAAAATTTGCTTTTCAACAAATACTAGTAATGTTCCAGATTGTATTACTTTTTTTGATACCTTAACTGATATTGTTGAAGATATTATTTCATGTTTCCCTCCTGAGCCTTCGGTATAATAGGTACAATCATTCAATTTTTATGTCAGAATTACTCGATTCGGATGTATTCCTGATGTTCTACTGTATATTATGATCGACTAGAATGTGAAGATATTTTCTAGATGTTTTCAACGAGTAAAAATTTTCAGAATAATAAATTATACGAGGCGAGTCAGAAATATCTCCCCATTTTCAACTGTACATAAAATGGAAAATACTGAAGTCAAATATCAAACAATAATATAAATTTATTTCTTATGGTATGCCATTTAATCCTTCAGTTCAGCTTCGCACACACTTTCTGATTCCATGTCAAGGACGTGTTTATAGCCGCAAGAAATAAAATTGTGGATTGCGTCATTGCACTAAAACAGAAACCACCATTTGCACTTTCAAAAAGGTATGGGCCAATAATTTAAAATTGAGTACCGGGTCACTCCCGGGGTAAAAGGCGGTCAGAGCGTGGTGCCGACCACACCACCTCATTCTAGTGCCGAGGTCATGGAAAGCATGGGGCTCTACGATGCCCCCAAATGCCTTCATGGCATGTTACGGGGATACCTTTACCTTTTACCTTTTATGGGCCAATAATTTCGAACTCTGCGACATCACACCAGACAGTGACGCGTTCATTATGAAGCGGTCGAATGTTGATCTCTTTCGAATTTTCCTCTTTTCAATACCGGACGTTCTGTTTATTTACATTCAAACAAATGAAAATATGCTTCATCTGACATTAACAGAACAATATTATTGGACAGGATTTATACAAACTGTTAGCAAATTTCAGACGATTTCCCATATTACAATGTTTAAGTTCGTGGACCATTAACATTTTGAATGGATGAAAGTTAAGATCCTGTTGCAAAATTCTCCTAAAGCTGCGATTACTTAATTGCAAAGCTGCTGCATGTTTTTTCGCCGAACGTTGTGGGCTCCTTACGAATGCTTGACGCACAATTGCGCTGTTTTGTGGAGATCGGACTGATCTTGGTCATCCTGGTGGTTTCTGTTTTATTGCTGAAGCCGTTTTAGTAAATGATGCAATCTACTATTTTATGGTCTTGCGGCTAGAAACACTTCCTTAACGTGGCTTCTGAAAGTGTGTGCGGAACAGAACTGAAAGATAAAATGGCATACCATAAGGAATAAATTCTTATTACTGTTTCATATTTGACTTCAATATTTCCTATTTGTTTTGCAGTTGAAAATGGGGAGATATTTCTGCCTTACCCTGTACAATTAAAAATAATTTAATATGAAGATTGCTGAAATTTAACGATCAGGAAATATATATATATATACATATATATATATATATATATATATATTTGTAAAAGCAGCAACAGGACGGAAAACAGTTTTTTTATTTTATTTTATAACTTTTCACTTATCAAGTATTTCTTCTGTTACAGGTGGTTTCGTTATTCCTACAGGTATGGCTATCGACATAAACATACAGGCTATCCACATGAATCCAAAAAATTTTCCAAATCCCTCCAAATTCGATCCTGATAATTTCTTACCAGATAGGGTAATGAAACGACATCCTTTTGCTTATATTCCTTTCAGTGCAGGCTCTAGAAATTGCATTGGGCAAAAGTTCGCAATGCTAGAACTAAAAGGAATGTTATCATACGTGTTACGTAACTATAAGGTGATCTCTCTGGATAAGAGGGAAGATGTGAAAATGTTGAATACACTCGTTTTGAAATCAAACACGGGCATCAGAATGTCCATAATAAGAAGGAAGTCAAGTGTGTAAGACTTCACTGGGAATGTAATTAGATTGATATAACAAATAACTAATACAAAATTTAAGATTATAGGTGTACATAATTAAGACTAAACAATTGTTTGGTTTATGTAGAATGTATGGAATTGCAATAACTAATGTTCAACATGCGTACAGAATGTCAAAAATAATATAAGTTAAACTAATATGTTAATAAATGCAATATTCGATTCTAAATATTTATTTTGATCCAGAAGCATAATATATGAGCAAAAATTATTTTAATTAAAATTATAATAATGAATGCTAAATTGAAGGGTTCAGAGCCACAGTGGGCCAAGTGTCATTTATTAAACACAGAGAAAGTAAGGGTTAAAGGTAAGTGAATACCATAGTTTAATGAAGATTGACATATCGTTTAGTTTTATTGTGCATACTTAATATTACTTGCTACATGTTTCCATTCAATTATGATAACTTAATTTTAACCCTTGTTTTGTACGTCCTTAATACATGGCGCTTGGCCCACTATGGTTCTGAACCCTTCAATTATAAAATTATTATGAAATTAAGTACTGGAACGGTTGTATGTCACAGCTTAAAAACCTTTAAGAATAAGAAACAAAAAGATTTTTCTGGTCAAAGTAAGTATCCGAAAGACAACACATTTATTACATGTACGAAATACGTGGTACAGTCATTAAGTTCTGAAACTGACGCCTGAAGGGTAGGCACCCACAAGAATCCGGATGTCACAGAAGATGCCGCGTGATACGGCGTACACTTAAACAGATCGACATCCTCCCTCAATATATGTAGTCGCCGTTGGCCGCTATGCACGTCTGCCAACGTTGGTGTAGCTGCTGGAAGCACTGCTGAAAGATGTTGGCAGGAAGATGCCGTTTGGCTTCTCTTGTGACAGTCATGACCTTTTCGGCCGCATAAAAATTACGCCCACATAGGATTGATTTCATGAGGGGAAAGAGAAAAAAAATCGCATGGTACGAGATCAGGTGAGTACGGAAGATGTGGCAAAACAGCGACCTGTTGCCTTGCAAGTTCCTCTTGGACAAGGATGGAGCGATGTGCAGGGGCGTTGTCGTGTAGCAACAGCCAATTCTTCCTATGCCAAAGCTCAGGACGCTTACGACGAATTAAATTGCGTAAACGGCCAAGAATCTCTTTGTAGAGGATCTTGTCTGCAGTTGCACCTTGTGGGATGAATTCTATGTGAACAATTCCATTTGAATAAAAAAAACGTTGTGGGCTCCTTACGAATTCTTGACGCACAATTGCGCTGTTTTGTGGAGATCGGACTGATCTTGGTCATCCTGGTGGTTTCTGATTTATTATTGAAGCGGTTTTCGTAAATGATGCAATCCACAATTTTTTTAGCTGACTGCAAATCGTATCAATAGTATCAGGGCATTCGATAAGTAATGGTAACAATGCTGTAAATAAGAACTCCTAGAGGTGAACATTGAAACCTTGTGCTACGTAATAGAGCAGCGATTGTTTAAAAAATCTGCAATATTGAAAGTCTCGAAGTACCCGTTTTGTAAATACGGTGGCTGTTTCTGATTTGTAGTAAACAACACAGCACTAAAAGTATGAAATAAAGTTGCTTCGTAAAAAACCAAATTGCAAGAGAAAAACATGCAACTCAGTGCTTTAGGGCATTATCAAGAAGAATGCGGGAGAGAAGTCCTACCATACTGAACTATTGCAAGATGAGTGGAAGCGAGGCATTCACTTTCAATCAAGAATTGACATCCGAGGAGCTTTCGATTGATCAGTGAGAGTGAGATCAAGAAATGCTGCTGCAGATGGAGTCCGCCGTCTTCCAAGAATTTGGTAATGTATTATTGACATGGCACGAGACTATATTTTAAGTATGTAATATGAAAAGTAACCTAAATAAATTTAGTCTGAAACAGTAACTATGTTGCTATTACTTTTCGAATGCCCTAATAATATTAACAAGAGGATTACTTCAGGACATTCCTAAGAGTTCTTTAATTGTATGGATACCAGCAAAAACAACAGCAAAAAACAAATAATTAAAACTCAGAATGCAAGGCAAATGTATCCAGAGTTTTTTAACGAAAACTTCTTAATAGCTCAGTGGTGGATGTAATAATAATATTACCGAACTTGACCTTGATCTATTGATGTTCGTGAAGACAAAGTACGTCATAGTTACGAAAACAAAACAAAAATATGATTATTATTTTGAAATTAATGTAATAGTAGCAATAATAATAATGAAATAAATAATAATAATAATAATAATAATAATAATAATAATAATAATAATAATAATAATAATAATAATATTAGTGTGGTGATAATAAAATACATTCACAGCTACGTTTTAGTTAGGCCAATTATTATTTCTAAACAAAAGAGAGTAAAGAGAATTAGCGGTGTGCCTTACGTACTGTAGGGTAAACATTGGTAATTTCGTGGCAGTGGTTATTTCGTGACACTTTTTCTTTGCCTTTTGTGAACTAACCAATGGTGTTACGAGATCCAAATTTCCGCCAAGGGATTGCATATGTTGTCCAGTTTCCAGAAACATACAGCTAAGCTTTGTGTGACTATTGTAGTTGCTACATTGAGCTTTTATGTTTGGAGAGAGCAAGTTTGCGTCGACTTCTCAAGCATACAAATTTTGTGGATGTTTGTAATTACGTTACAGGCTTATTACTAAAGGTAAGCATATGATATTTGGTACAAAGATTTATTGTATCTTCATGAAATTTTAGGAAATGTTTTTGGAATTTTACATACATCTGTAGTCGCTATATAGGCTTAGCTTTACTGATAGAAATCTTAGCTGTTTGAGACGAAATTTTGTTTGAGTATTAAGTGTTACAATTTTTAAAATAGTATAAAATGTATTACAAAAGGAATTTTAGAAAAAGAAAACGGAGACGCAATGGGTTCAGTGTAGCTTCTGTTTGATTTGTTATCATGCTAAATGTGAATGACAAGTGCTAGATGACTTGTAAGAATTATGACAGAAGATGGAACATGGCTCCACCATTTTTGACCGGAGACAGAGGCAGACAATGGAGTGGCATCATGCAAATTCACCAAAGAAATAGAAATTCAAAAGTACACCTTCGGCAGGAAACGTTATGGCTACTGAGTTTTTCGATTCAGAAGGACTCTTGCTTGTGGACATCATGCCACACGGAACCACCATTAATTCTGACGGGTATGTTCCTAATCTCAAGAAACTTCAAGCTCGACTGAGTCGTATTCGACGACATCGGGAGAAGCAGGATGTTCTCCTATTGCACGACAACGCACAGCCATATGTCAGTCACAAGACCACAGACCAGATCAGAAAATTCGGATAGACAACACTGAAACATCCGCCTTACAGTCCTGAACTGGCACCGTGCGATTACCATCTCTTTCGTAAACTGAAGGATCCCTTCGCGGAACGAGGTTGGAAGATGTCTCCCTTCTGCACGCTGCTCAAGAGTGGCTCAGACGTGTTGGTCCAGACTTTTACCGTGCTGGTCTACAGGCCCTCATTCCTAGGTTACGTAAGGCTGTTGAAAGGGACAGAGATTATGTGGAAAAGTGATATTTTGTTCCTTAAGGATGCATCTACATTCTGTGAAAATACCAAAGATGTAGGATAAAAATATAATTTTTAAACATACGTTATGCATTACTTTTGGTGTTACCCTAGTAATATAGGCTATAGTAATGTCCGTAATAAAAGTGTTCACCCTTTCAGATCCCTTTTCAATTAAAATTTTTACTTTGATTTCATTCCTATTATGTGTTGATAGTGTTAATATGTATTTCTATGTTTTCTTGCTATGAATATTAGACGGAATTACTATGTTTGAAGTCTAGTATCAATAAATGAGAAATTCATTTGACTTTAATGAATTTTTCCACAATTCTTCTACCTCTCACGAAATTATCAATGCAATATCACGAAAATACCAAGGTTATCACGAAATAACCAACCTTTCAGCTTAAGTTGTAAAAGTGGTTTTTGGCACATATTGAAGAATATATTCAATCTTTTATGTCTCCAGATTTGTATAGCAAGTTATCGTCTTTTAGATGAAAAAATCGGAATAAGGATATATTTACACATTTGCATTTTAAATTTGTTTTCATGAAATTATCACGAAATTACCAATGTTTACCCTACATATATCCCTACAAAATTTGGAAGTTTTATAATTAAAATGATGGTAGAGTTTTCCAATTGTATAAAATAAGTGTAATTATTTAACATTTTATATCTCCGTGTCTCTGAACTCTAGTGAAATAACATTTGGCATACTTACAAAACAATCCTTGTGATTTATTCTATATTTATAATATTTACAAATATTTAATAAATAAGTAAATAAATAAACAAGTATAAAAATAAATAAAAAAGAAATAAACGAATAAATAATTATAAGAATAAATAAGTGCATAAATCGTTGAATGAATGAGTAAATCAGTGAATAAATTAAAGGATAAATGAATGTGAGTGAATGCACAATTAAATAAATTAATATGGAATTGAATAAACAAATTAACTAAGGAATGAACAAACAAATAAATAAATAAACAAGCAAAAAGAGTGGCTGGAATGCTGGAAAACAGATAAACATACAAATAAATAAACAAAAAACAAATAAATAAATAAATTATATTAATTAAACTTGAATGACCATGTTGATAGCATGGGCTAGGACAGACACTCAAACTGAATATTATATTACCAACCTTTAAGTAAAAGAGATATTTGGACGACCAAGAGTAAGGTGACAATGAAGTTGAAACACGTTCGTAATACCTGAACCATGATTATAGGGATGATGATGATTGTGATAATGATGATGGTGGTGATGTATCTTTTCCAGCTAAACTAACTCGTAGATAGTAAACATGGACAAAATTCTTCCTGTAATTTAGGAAGAAATATTGTAGCTGTTCACAGATCATCAGAAAGATTGCATGCCAACAATCTCCTTTGGACGTGAAGATTGGTAAGGACATATCTTTACAGAAGACTCCGGAAGTCGATATTCTGAATAATCAAAATATAGTAGAACTCCAATTATCCGACCCCAATCTTCGTGACCCACAATTGAGGAGCTGACATGGGAAAGGTAGTAACTGCCAAAAACAAAATTTTTCAGGGGAAGCAAAAAACACATTTATGAACATTTTCTCACATTATTACAGAAACTGCTTTAAATGAGAGCCATACACTCATGTTTGTGTTACATATGAAATTTGAAAAGTCTGGCACAGATTTATCTGTGAAATCCTATTTTATGAAAACACAAAATTGAAATCACTCCTTAGCCAAACTGAGAATTAACGTTATTTATACATTATGCACAAATTTTTCGGTAAAATGCATGATACTTTTCATCGAGGAAGTCTAACATAGATAACAAATCTCGCTTTTTGGCATCAGGAACGACTGGTCTTCTTTCAAGGCGTTGCAAGGACTGCAAGTTAGTGATTGACGTTAATGATTGTCCTTTCTTAAAAATCCTGTGCTCTGTCCACATTCCAAGGTCATTAAATGACTGTCTTGTTTTTATTAGAGGAAAATCAGCTCTTGAGAGTCTAATCCAGTTGAGGGTGCTGATTTTGACAGGCGTTGTATTCAAAAACTTGTCACATTCTGCAGAAAAGTCGAAGAAATCCTCATCCTTCATCATTATTACATTATTAGGCCTTACCTCTTCTGGAACCATGGTCTTGCATCTTTTTTTTTTTCTTTTCTCTGTGATGCCAAATTCCCTATCACATGGTATGTAGTCCACACGTGTGGAGTAACGGTCAGCGCGTGTGACTGCGAAACCAGGTGGCCCGGGTTCGAATCCCGGTCGGGGCAAGTTACCTGGTTGAGGTTTTTTCCGGGGTTTTACCTCAACCCAATACGAGCAAATGCTGGGTAACTTTCGGTGCTGGACCCCGGAGTCATTTCACCGGCATTATCACCTTCATATCATTCAGACGCTAAATAACCTAGATGTTGATACAGCGTCGTAAAATAACCCAATAAAAAACATGGTATGTAGGAATGTTCTGAAACCGGGAATTTCAAGTCCACTGAATCAAAATGTTTCTTGCCAATAACGTAAATCAGGACCATTAGAATCATCCGTTTCTTATTCTGCCCTCCACAGTTATCAGCCCATATTTGTCTAGATACACTCTGATGTTATAAAAGGAGTTACTACCTTCTCCGCAGCGCCATCAGCTGTGCACATACAACTTACAACATCTAGTGACTACGTTTCCAACTTCGTTTCATTACATACTACCTTCTCCGTGCCATTGGCATGGCCATTTACTACCTTCTCAATGAAAAAACCTAAAAACTTCGAATTTTTGGCAGTTACGACCTTTCCCATGGCAATTCCTCAATTATCCGGATCGATTTGGAGGAAAACACAAAAATTAAAATTAAAACTGTACAGTAGGGTCGGCAAAAATGTAATCATGATCACTACCATAGTGACGTCGCAGGGGCAGCGCAGTAAACTGTCTTTGCTTCATCCTCTCCCTTGCATCCTACTCTCCTACAACTCCAGTAAAGAAGCATCTAGTTACCTACTCAGATTTAGATTGCTTCTTTCTCAAAACCTTCAACATCTGTTCGGAAACGAGTGTTTAAGGAAGAATGGGAGGAACAGTATTCGTTGTGCTCACGCCTTTTATGTTCTAAAATTCTAATAAGCACTTATAAATCAAACTTCGAGCAACATTACGACACATGTCACAATGATTATCACGAAATCACAGCTAAGCATGAGCGTACCCAATGTAATTGTAAACGGAAATGTATACAGTAGAAAATAAGAATAAAAATAATTTTCTTTTCGTAGGGCTGGACTGGGCGAAGCAATTAAAACACTAAAAAAAAAAAATAAATTCACATAATAGTTCCGGTACTGAAATATGATGTAACAAGATATGAGTGAAATGCCAGGACATCATTTTATTTTTACTTCAAATTTTATTGTACCTGAGTTTTTGAATGTACTTCACTCCCACTCCTTCTACTAATGAAGTTCAACCGTCCTCCACACAGATCCAAGACCGCATATACAGTCATAGTAGGCTTATGGTCATAGTGAACAGTACATTCCAAAAATATATTCGCGTTTTACAGTGACGAAAGAGCTTTCAATATTGAATCATTTTTGCACATGTAGTGTCGTCCATTTGCCTACGTCGCATCCCGGTTTCCCCCACCTGCTTCTATTCCCCCTCTGTAAAGGCTAGTGGCTAGGCTGTCTTAGCTCTTTTCTGAGAACATTAATTTCTGTTAGGAATTGGACGTCTACGTAATATTGTACAACTGTTTAAAATAACTTAAATAAAAGGGCTTCGTTAAGTAATTAACTGCCACGTGATTTCCCCCCTTTGTACAACCCTGCGACAAAACCACTTGGACGGACAGTAGATAGTATGTCTGAGTAATTTGATCTTTTCGGATCGGGCAGAAGTGAAGATTAAATTTACAGTACGTAAGGTACTCTTTTATAGATTAGGTACAGAATTATTTCAACATGAGTTACTAGTACGAAGGACGAAACTGGTATTTGGAATTACGTACAATAGTTTATAGTGCGATAATATGCACAAAAGAACTGAAACCTGTATCGAAGTGAACGGCTAACATTAAAAAAAATGTGTTCAAATATCCATATTATGATTATTTTTCAATTTAACTTCATTCTCTATATTGTACGCTAATGTGCTGTAGACAGTATAATACACACTGCATAATGAATACGTCCGAATGGATAGCTCAGTTCGTGAGTAAAAACACTCATTGTTATTACTACACTGTATTTTGATTAAACAAAAACCTAATGAAAATGATCAAACTCTAAAGCGCGATATTTCCTAGTTTACGTAAATGGATGAACTACTTTTCTTCCCTCGTATACCTAGTAAAGTGATTTGTTTGTATATTACGCCAGTATCACCGAACTCCAATTGTGGAAGGTGTAGGAAAAGGCGTTGATCCAAAGGTATAGCCAGGTTAATATTAAAAATGTTAGTAAAAATAAAATTATGTCCCTGTATAACTTCAGGCAAGTTACTGCTTAGGAAATCGCAAAATCATTGAAGTGCTACAATGAAGGAGAGTTCATTAAAACATATTTGAATAAAGTTGCTATCATTATTTGTCCCGAATAATCTGATGTTTTTAACAGTATAAAATTATCTACACGGGAAACACAAAGGTATATTAAAACAATAGCTGAACAAGAAATAAAATCAGAAGAAAATTTACGAGTTCTAATATGAGTGGAAAATTGTGGTGTTGTAACACAGTACAAATTAAGGTGAAATAAAATATAAATTGTCCATCTATAAATTATTAACGTGTAGTACATATCAGATGCTTGTGTTGAGAGTTCGCCACTGGGATCCAAACGGATTGCCCTACACTTCTCGATTGATATTAAGTCATATGTATTGCGGCTTGCGTCCAGTGATGTCATCGATGAGTAAAAATTTGCCTATGGCTGCTGTACAGTAATACTGCTTGCCGTGAGGGGTCTTGCGGCACGGAAACGAGTGATTTCGTGATGTTCTTTAGTAGGTTATTTTACGACGCTGTATCAACATCTTAGGTTATTCAGCGTCTGAATGAGTTGAAGGTGATAATGCCGGTGTAATGAGTTCGGGGTCCAGCACCGATGGTTACCCAGGATTTGCTCATATTGGGAAAACCCGAAAATAATCTCAATCAGGTAACTTTCCCTGATCGGGATTTCAACCCGGGCCACCTGGTTTCGCGGCCAGAGCGCTAACCGTTACTCCAAAGGTGTGGACTTCGAGATGTTCCAAGTAAAATGGATTACAGGTAGGCATACTATACAGAAGTATGTTCCTACAGTACTAAATAAATTTGTGTACAATACTGTATCTTAATTTTTAGTTTCTCTTTACTGTAACGTAAAATTTTAATAGTACAGTACAGTACATAGCTAAATACCTATGTGTGCTTAGCTGGTTTTTATCAACAGTAATCTCACTAGAGGTTTTGATTTATCTAGAGAAAATCAAAACTCGAGTGGGATTTAATTGACTATTACACGATCAGAAGAAAGTATATAAATATTAGAAGTAACGAATTACTCCAATACAATAAAATATTAATTGACTTACGAAAATACAAAACTGTCTTCGAATTTGCACCATCTCAACATTGTAAATATTGCGCTAATAGATGGCAGTAGTGTGTTATGAATAGCTGTTTTCTTATCAGCTGTGCCAACTATGGAATCTTCATTGAACTCTGTGGACGGTTACTGGTCAAGAAGGCTTTGTTGATTCAGTTTCATTTTTATTAAAACAGTTGCATTCCACTTCAATCATCCCGATCCCAGTAATCAACGTTACTTGACAGATGATTTTCAATAAATCTTAGTATTAAACAATCTCTGATACGTGACTATTCAAAATATCATATAGCAGAAGCTATAACATAACCTAAATAATATAAACGAGTGTTAGAAAAGTTTTAATTAGGGATGATGAAATAACAAGAAACATTTTAATTAACGATCATGAAATAAATATAAACATGAATAATTTTAAAATAAATAATTATTGAAAGTACAATTTTCAAATTTGAATGTTTTAGTGGTTGGTGGTTCAGTTGACGTTATATTGGACGAGTGCGTAAAAGAAGTGAACTCGTTGATGTAGGCTACATGGTGTATCCCTCAACTTATTCAGGATTTCCGAATGGTGCTCTTCATTTATATGTAAATAGGGTTTCAGGGAAGATGCATAGCTATGACCAGTGAGCTTTATTAATTCTTGTTCTTGAATGCCAATGTAAGTCATATTTGAAAGTGCTGTGCATCGACTGGAGTGGTTTGTAATTTTCTTTTTTTTTTTTTGACGTTCAGGCCAGTACAGTTTGAAATGATGGCAAACAAAGAAACAAATGCTAGGGTAGTGATAAAAATAAGCAAATGCTAGGGACGCGATAAAATTAAACAAATGCTAGGGACGCGATAAAATTGTGCGGTAAGCAGCCATGATTGGTTGAAAGACGTCCTTTCGTACCGTTTTATTGGTCAAAACTAGTGTGACGTAGTAAAACTGTAATAGTCAATAAAAGTTTGGTTTTTACTTTGTCAGACATCGTTTTTTCTTAATTATTCCTGAGCTATATTCAATTATCCGGATTTCTGCATATCCGGATCGACCCGATCCCCAATTAGTCCATATAATTGGAGTTCTACTGCACTTTATTATCGACGGCTTTAGTTTAGAGAATGCGATATACCAGCATGCACTCGTAACCTGCTTAAGAAGTTAAAGCTAGTCTCGGCGGTATAAGCCCAAAGAATTCTAAGCAGCACGCATTCGTAAACTGCTTAAAATGAAAACCAATGTCGACTTCTTCAGTCTACAGGAGGGATGCACCAGTCGCATATTGAAGACAGCCCAGCGCATTGCAACAGGGGGCAACCCAGCTGAGAAATCTATAAACAGTATGATAGAGTGAGAGACCACAGGTTGGACAGAGGGGAAGCTGACAGAGGCCTGGGTCTATACCTGATAAGGTTTATTTCGTCTCAGTAGCAATAAAACCAAGTCCCTTCAAATTAAGGTGGAGATTATGGGAGGGTTGTAAATTTTCAGGATTCCTTTCAAAACCTTGTTATTGTACAGGCTACCGGAACTCAGCTTCTTGAAAGACAAGCTCAGTGACGTAACTACACAGTACGAAGAGAGATATTTTGTTACTTTATTTTGCACTACAGAATGTATCAACAAGTCCCTTCCGCCACTGTATGGATGGACAGCACCGTTCCACTCCCCCATCACCATAACAACACAGACGAGGTAAGACATACAGTATCTCCTTTGTCTCTCTTTTCACAGAGAAACAAGATTCATCACACAGGCTTTAGTCGCATGAGGGGCTCAGATTGCTCTGCAGATTTGGTAGCAATCAAGTATGGAGCGATTAGTAGAATATTAAAGCAATGTACCGAAGTACATATATTTTCATGCAGGAATTCTGCGTTATGATATGATGAAGGATCGGTGGAGCAGAAAAAAAATTCTCTCCGGCACCGGGGTTCGAACCCGGGTTTTCAGCTCTACGTGCTGGTACTCTACTCAATAAGCCACACCGGATTCCAATTCCGATGCCGGGTTGAAGGGAAACTAAGAGGTGGAGCTTAAATTGAGAGGATTCACTCCGGTATCGGAATTGGAATCCGGTATCACTTAGTGGATAGAGCGTCAGCACGTAGAGCTGAAAACCCGTGTTCGAATTCCGGTGCCGGAGAAAACAATTTTTCTCTGCTCTACCAATCCTTCATCACGCGATTAGTAGACGTTTTAAGAGAATGCCCAACGTTATAAGACACCGCTCATGAAGATTATGAGAATGAAGCTAACAGAAGTGATATAAAGCAAAATAGCCAGTGAGCTTAATTTTCCTAATATTAAGTTTTAGACAAATTCATTAAATGTATTTATCTACTTATTTATTTACTTTTATATATTATTTTTATGTATTTGTTTACTCATTATTTATTAATTAATTTAAGTAAAAAAGAAAGTTGTCTGCAAATGTGACGTATTCGGAATTTATTTTTTTTGAAAATAAATACAGTAATTAACTAATTAATTAGAGCGAAGAAAGAAAATTAAAATTAAATGTAATTTATTCATAACTTAGTATTTTTGCTTATGTGAGACGGTGAAGGAACAATGGCGGAAACTTAGGAATATTTTATTGTCGTAGAAACGCATTCTAAAGACAAAAAAAGAGGAGTGACAGTGTCAGTACAAGTAGGCCTACAAACTTTGAACGTACCAGAAATAAATAGAGTTCTTTTTGTCCTATATGAACAACTTGCGAATCTCAACTACTTTTGCTGAACGTGTGGTCTTGGACAATGTTGTGGAGACGGAAGAAAACTTTAAGCAGGCGGGAGGAAACTGAGGAAGTGGAAAACAAGGATGCTGATGCTCAAGAGGGGACGAATGAAAGTCCTGTGGTAAAGAAAAAGGAAAGGCTACCAACCGTATCGGATGTCATTAAAGAGATCATCGATCATATGAGAAAACGATCCCTAGAAAGAGATGCCCTTCGAAAAAATTTTGCTTCCCAAAACGATGATCCTTTATTTCAATTTTTATATCAATGTACAACACGATGAAAAAGATCCTTCTTGCGTAACAACTGAAGATTAAAAAGAAAATGTTCCTTGCAATTTTGGAGGACTTACAAAGGAAGTTTCTAAATAATTGGTTTACGTTACCAATTTCTCTCTCTCTCTCTCATTTTTTTCCTTTTATATTATCTTGATATTTTACTTATTCGTTTGTATCTTTATGCTATATACTACTTTTTTGCCTTTCAACTTTTCATGTCCTTTTTTTTCAATTCATTTTGTATTCAGATAAATCTAATATAATATAATGAAAATATTTTGAGTTCAATCCATAAGTTTTATCTATTTGCAAATTCTATCCATGTTGTAGCAAATAAACATTTGCAAATAGATAAATCTTATGGATTGAACTCAAAATATTTTCATTATATTTTCATGTCTTGAAACCCGCATGTATTTTCTTACTAGTACATAACTGTATATTCTAACTCAAGTGAATTCGTTATCATCTATTTTTTTATTCTCATGTATTCCATGCGTCTCATATTGGTATAATACATGTAACATTGAACAACAAGAATTTTGCTCCGACTTAAAACAATGTGCGCCTTATGGTTTGACGCATCTCTTTTCTTCGTATGAAGTAAGGTTTTTAAGATATACTTTGATTTCACTTTTCGATAAGCGCTCAGCCAAGAAACATCTGGCGCGGGTTGGGGTATAAACCAAAATAAAAGCTAATGCATTTTATGAGTTTATGACTTATTTCCGGTTTCTTATGGTTGTTGGCTAGTTCATTTATACTTCTTTGGGAGCAACAGTAACAAATATAAATGATACTCGGGAGGAAATTAAAAGCAGAATAAATATGGGCAATGCCTGTTATTATTCAGTTGAGAAGCTTTTATAATCCAGTCTGCTGTCAAAAAGTCTGAAATTTAGAATTTATAAAACAGTTATATTACCGGTTGTTCTTTATAGTTGTTAAACTTGGACTCTCACTTTGAGAGAGGAACGTAGGTTAAGGGTGTTTGAGAATAAGGTGCTTAGGAAAATATTTGGGGCTAAGAGGGATGAAGTTACAAGAGAATGTAGAAAGTTACACAACGCAGAACTGCACGCATTGTATTCTTCACCAGACATAATTAGGGACATTAAATCCAGTCTTTTGAGATGGGCAGGGCATATAGCACGTATGGGCGAATCCAGAAATGCATATAGAGTGTTAGTTGGGAGACCGGAGGGAAAAATACCTTTGGGGAAGCCGAGACGTAGATGGGAAGATAATATTAAAATGGATTTGAGGGAGGTGGGATATGATGATAGAGACTGGATTGGTCTTGCTCAGGATAGGGACCTATGGCGGGCTTATGTGAGGGCGGCAATGAACCTCCGGGTTCCTTAAAAGTAAGTAAGTAAGTAAGTAAGTAAGTAAGTAAGTAAGTAAGTAAGTAAGTAAGTAAGTAAGTAAGTAAGTAAGTAAGTAAGTGAGTAGGTAATACATGAAAAAATATTGGTCCCTTCTATTGAGTAAATTTCATAACAGTTCAAAGTGAGGTCTATGCAATGAGCAAACAAAGTTGTGATTTTCAGTATTTAAAGAAAAAGTTTACCAGTTTGAGTGAAGGCAAATTAAAGGAGGGCATTTTCATCGGTTCACAAATTCACAAAGTTACGGCTGACCCTTTGTAATAGGAAAAAGTTTCCGTTACAGAAAGAATGTCATGGCGCGCTTTCAGTTTCCTTGGAAACTCTGGGGCACATAACTACATAGAACATGTTGTGAAAACCGTGTTAAGTGCATATGACAAAATGGAGTGTAATGTGTCTGTCAAAATACACTTTTTAGATTCTGATTTGAATTTCTTTTCTCCTAACTTTGGAGCAGTAAGCAACAAGCTTGGGAAGAGATTTCATCATGAAATATCTAAAATGAAGATCATTATCCAGCATGCTTGCAGACTATTGTTGGTTCCTTGTAAAATACAGTCCCGGGTCTAGTTATAAACAGAAGTCATCCGGAAAAATATTTTAAATGTAAATTCAAATTACGAGATTTTTCTCATTAAGTTATGCGCATGAAATATTTTTATTGTTGTGTTTTAAACTATGTAACATCATTTTTGTATCCAGTACACATTTTTCAAGAATTATGAGGAATTTTGAATCCCTAGTGTATTGTAATTTTATCAGTAGCAGTGAAAAATAAAAGAAGAATAATGTTTTATCGTAAAAAAAATTCGATTCATTCATTTTCTCAGAAAATGGTACGTGATGAGGCAATTTGCATTTTCAATTCAGAGTTAGGGCACATATTTGTAGTATTCGGCTATTTTTATTTCGGAGCAAAACAAGAAGTAAAAATTTGATGTTCAGTGATAATCATCGAGTTTATCTCGAGCAGATTATGTTTTATAAATTGTATATATTCCCCCTTATAATGTAACTGATCTTGATTATGTGTAATTTTTTGCTTTACTTGATACAGTTTCTAAGATATCTTCTTTTGTGTTGTTCTCTATTCTATTTATGTATTTCATGTATATTATTCAAACCTGGTTGAGTGGAAGAGAAGGCCTTATGACCTTAATTCTGCCAGACAAAATAAAACTGCTGCTGCTGCTACTAAAGAGGACAGGAAATCGTTCATGAGGGAAGTTCCTGTAGAAGAGAGATAGATTCTCGGAAAGAAAAACAAATTTCTTTCAGCATGCATGAAAGTCGATAAGCCCGAGTTAATATTTAACTGACACTTTGTTCATATTTCTGAGAAGGGAGACACAAATAAAATTAAAATCGGTCTCGAAACGAGCCAGATCACTAAAGATCACTAAACCTCCGCTGAAATACGCATTTAATTTCAGATAGCAGCACAATGTAGTCATCCAACGTAAACATAATATTATGTTTCCCATTTTCATCCCTTAACAAGGAATGGAGATTCAGAAAGCGGATCAAGTTCCTTTTTTGCAGGTGTTTAACCCAGAGATCAAATTTTTTCTGAAAAGAAAGAACTGAGTCGTAAAGATCGACTATTAATATTTTTTACTCTATAGATCTGTGTTCAAAGCATTTAAATGGCCATTTAGGTCAGCGAGACAGGCGAGATTTTGGAAACATGCGACATCATCCAGTTCGCTTACGTGTTTATTTTGAGAGTCCATGAAAGATTGTATTTCAGCCCGAAGGCTGAAAACCGCTTTAAGGCAATAAAATCCCTCTACCCAAAAACCGGCAATACCAAAACAGTGACACTTCTGGCTGGGCCAAAAAAATGTTTAAATCTGTCACATTGCCTCAGTCTGGGCCGTCAGTTTTGCCAAATTAGGAAGTTCGCACGAACTTATATTTTCAGTAAATATTCGAAATCAAAATTGATGTATTATTTGTGTTGTGTGAAGAGTTTTAATACAGAAATCCACACAGCTTTTATGTTTATTTAATTATGTTCGGGCCGTTTGCGTTGCCACATTAGGAAGTTCTCACGAACTTTCGTTTCCAGTAAATATTCGAACCTAGCATTAGTGCATTATTTCAGTTGTATGATGTGTTTTAATAAAGAAAATCCACACAACTTTTACGTTTATTTAATTATGTTCGGGCCGTCTGTGTTGCCATATTAGGAAGTTCGCACGAACTTTCGTTTTCAGTGAATATTCGAACCTAAAATTAGCGTAGGCTATTATTTGTGTTTTGTGATGTGTTTCAATAAAGAAAATCCACACAGCTTTTTCGTTTATTTAATTATTTTCGGGCTGTCAGTGTTGCCACAATGAGAGGGTCGTACTGATTTTAATTTGCAGTGAATATTCGAACCTAAAATTAGCGTATTATTTGAGTAGTATGGTGTGTTTTAATAAAGAAAATCCACACAGCTTTTACGTTTATTTAATTATGTTCGGGCCGTCTGTATTGCCATATTAGAAAGTTCGCACCAACTTTCGTTTTAAGTAAATATTCGAACATAAAATTAGTGTATTGTTTGAGTTGTATAGTGTGTTTTAATAAAGAAAATCCACACAGGTTTTATGTTTATTTAATTATGTTCGGGCCGTCTGTGTTGCCATATTAGGAAGTTCGCACGAACTTTCGTTTTCAGTAAATATTCGAACCTAAAATTAGCGTAGGCTATTATTTGTGTTTTGTGATGTGTTTCAATAAAGATATTCCACACAACTTTTACGTTCATTTAATTATGTTCGGGCCGTCTGTGTTGCCATATTAGAAAGTTCGCACGAACTTTCGTTTTCAGTAAATATTCGAACCTAAAATTAGCGTAGGCTATTATTTGTGTTTTGTGATGTGTTTCAATAAAGATATTCCACACAGCTTTTACGTTCATTTAATTATGTTCGGGCCGTCTGTGTTGCCATATTAGGAAGTTCGCACGAACTTTCGTTTTCAGTAAATATTCGAACCTAAAATTAGCGTAGGCTATTATTTGTGTTTTGTGATGTGTTTCAATAAAGAAAAACCACACAGCTTTTACGTTTATTTAAGTATGTTCGGGCTGTCAGTGTTGCCACAATGAGAGGATCGTACCGATTTTAATTTGCAGTGAATATTCGAACCTAAAATTAGCGTATTGTTTGAGTTGTATGGTGTGTTTTAATAAAGAAAATCCACACAGGTTTTACGTTTATTTAATTATGTTCGGGCCGTCTGTATTGCCATATTAGAAAGTTCGCACCAACTTTCGTTTTCAGTAAATATTCGAACATAAAATTAGTGTATTGTTTGAGTTGTATAGTGTGTTTTAATAAAGAAAATCCACACAGGTTTTATGTTTATTTAATTATGTTCGGGCCGTCTGTGTTGCCATATTAGGAAGTTCGCACGAACTTTCGTTTTCAGTAAATATTCGAACCTAAAATTAGCGTAGGCTATTATTTGTGTTTTGTGATGTGTTTCAATAAAGATATTCCACACAGCTTTTACGTTCATTTAATTATGTTCGGGCCGTCTGAGTTGCCATATTAGGAAGTTCGCACGAACTTTCGTTTTCAGTAAATATTCGAACCTAAAATTAGCGTAGGCTATTATTTGTGTTTTGTGATGTGTTTCAATAAAGATATTCCACACAGCTTTTACGTTCATTTAATTATGTTCGGGCCGTCTGAGTTGCCATATTAGGAAGTTCGCACGAACTTTCGTTTTCAGTAAATATTCGAACCTAAAATTAGCGTAGGCTATTATTTGTGTTTTGTGATGTGTTTCAATAAAGAAAAACCACACAGCTTTTACGTTTATTTAAGTATGTTCGGGCTGTCAGTGTTGCCACAATGAGAGGATCGTACCGATTTTAATTTGCAGTGAATATTCGAACCTAAAATTAGCGTATTGTTTGAGTTGTATGGTGTGTTTAAATAAAGAAAATCCACACAGGTTTTATGTTTATTTAATTATGGTCAGACCGCCAGTGTTGCCGCGTTAGGAAATTCGCACAAACTTACATTTTCAGTGAATATTCGAATCTAAAATTATTGTATTATTTGTGTTGTGTGATGTGTTTTAATAAGGAAAATCCACACAACTTTTATGTTGATTTAATTATATTCGGGCTGTCAGTGTTGTCATATTAAGAAGTTCGGACGAACTTTCCTTTTCAGTGAATATTCGAACCTAAAATTATTGTATTATTTGTGTTGTGTGATGTGTTTTAATAAGGAAAATCCACACAAATTTTATGTTGATTTAATTATATTCGGGCTGTCAGTGTTGTCATATTAAGAAGTTCGGACGAAGTTTCCTTTCCAGTGAACATTCGAACCTAAAATTAGTGTAGTATTTTTGTTGCGTGATGTGTTTCAATAAAAAAATGCACACAGCTTTTATGTTTATTTATTTATGTTCGCACCTTGAGTGTTGCCATATTAGGAAGTTCGCACGAACTTTCGTTTTCAGTGAATATTTGAACTTGAAATTAGTGTATTATTTTTGTTGTGTGATGTGTTTCAATAAAGAAAATCTACACAGCTTTTACGTTCATCTACTTATGTTCGGACCGCCAGTGTTGCCACATTCGGAAGTTCTCACGAACTTTCATTGTCGGTAAATATTCGAACCTAAATATTAGTGTATTATTTGTGTTGTGTGATTTGTTTTAATAAGGAAAATTCAGACAATTTTTGTAATTATTCAGTTATGAGTAAGTGATAAATAAATTAGACTTGGATGACTGCGGTTTCAACATTTGGCACCATGAAATACGAATCTCTTTTGTAGGCCTATATACAGGTATTTATTCAATTATCCGGCAAAATCTCGTATCAGGAACTAGCCTGGTCCCTTTGGTGTCGGATAAGAGGGATTCTACTATACTTCTCCTCGGCTAAGCCACCGAACTTCACAATAATGAGGGATGTCAGAATAATCACAATCCACATCTCCCAACAAAGCTTTGAATTGCTGGTGCATCGTGACTTGAAAATGCACATACTTAATCGCCTTGTCAACTACGTCGATAACATTACCCAGTTTTATATGACTACGAATGAGGGGAATGGAGGGGAAATTGTTGCAGCATGGAACTTCAGCTCTGCACTCGATCTGCAGCATGCGACATATCTGCATGCACTCAGCTGCTTAAAAGTTTGCAAGTGCGAAAGGCTGCAAGACAGGTAGGAATCATTCAATGTGAATTTAAGGTAAACGAAGCACGAGTGTTTCAATGTTAAAAGTGAAAAGTGTTATAATAGACGTGGTACAGTACGACAAATGTTATGCTTTAACACAAAAAATACTAGTATGTGAAAAATAATACTATATATGATGTGAAAAATGCGTCATCTAATGTAACGTACTATTAGAGCGGAGTAATTTCAGTTTTTGCTTGAGGGTGGAGCAAGTGTTTTTAGCAAAGGATTTATAGGGTATTCGCATGAGGTACTCTGTCCCTATTTACTCTGAAATGAAGAATTTTCTATGCCGTTAAGGTATGCATCGACTGTAGAAATATCAGATTTCTTCAAAATTTTACTAAATAATTTTTTATGTATCATATGGAGGCTCGTTTCTTCTAGTTTTCAAAAATATGCAACTTGTACCAGTTATCTCAATAATTTCATAGTTATTTGGGCATTTATAAAATAATCGCACTATACTTTCTACACCTTACGCCATCTTCAGTGTCTGTTTTCTATTTCACATTTTATGACATTTATTAACCTTCCCACGGACAAAAAGTAGACTTCCAGTTGGCAAAGGACTTCTTTCAGTAACAAATTAAATCTTAAACTTGTTGCTATGTTATAAATTAGGGATGTCAATGAGCCTGCACTGCGTGCTCTCAAGAACCCGCACAACATTTCCTGAAGAGCCAGGTTTGTATTTTATCTTGTTATAAAGTGAACCTTGTTGGATTTGTATTGCTTGCAGTATGAGCTCGTAATACAGGCGCTTTGGCTACTCACAAGGAAACATTTTTTAGTATTCCCAGTCAAAGTCGAAAATATGTCTTATAGACTACCGTAGACCTCGGAATTTATATTTTATGCCTATTTTTTTCTGAAGAAATAAATAAAAAACAATGACCTAGGTTCACGTTTCATGAAAAGTTATACCATATGACAGAGTTTAACTTTACGTAAAGATTAATGTTTTAGTCCTACAGAATTTATCTGTTACGGTAACAATTGTTGTTAGAGGAGAAAAATTCTCTCCGGTGCTGGGGATCGAACCCGTGTCCTTGGTTCTACGCACCTAGCACTCTAACCACTGAGCTACGCCGAAGTTCAATTTCTTTTAGAATAAATAGACGACCTTCTAAAGTTTCCATTAAAATCTGAATTTTATTGTACACTGAAGACCGATGCCTTAGTTTTTTATTTTTGTTCAATGATTTTTAGTATTTCCTTTTAGAATTGAGATTTGAGTTGGAAAGGCTAACATGTCCACAGCACCGTATTGAATCCCTCTCCCACTATCACATAAATTCTGTAGGACCAAAAAATTAATCTCTGCATAGATTCTTCGCCCAACAGTGCATATACCTACTGTGGAATCCCGGCCACTAAGTCGTTCAGTTGAGTGCGCTCCTTGTATAATGGCAGTTGGCGTAATATAATATATCAACATATATGTCGAACATGCAGTAGGGAGGAGAGGGATTCAATCAAGTGCTGTGGATTGAACTTCGGCGTAGCTCAATGGTTAGAGCGTTTGGTACGTAGAACCAAGGACCCGGTTCGATCCCCGGCGCTTGAGCGATTTATTCCTCCTCTAATAACAACAGAGTTTAACTTTGCCTAAAATGCCTATTTTACCCATCAGTACCTATTTTGTGTTTTTCAGCCTAAAATTACCTAAATTAGATATTTCCGGAGCTCTTGCTATTTCCTTAATTTCGCGAAAAAAAAAAAAGAAGTTAAGGGAGTCAGAGGTGAAATTTTTTATATTTTGGTGAAAAATTCCGAGTTTATGATGATTTCACAAAAAAAAAATACTTTACTCTGAAAAATATCTCCAGAAAATTTTATTTGTCTATGACACGTGAAACAATTATTGTTTTCGTCGTCATTTTTAAAAGCCTGTATTACGTAATTATGACAGCCAAGCTACGACAAGAAATTTAAATCTGTAATCAACTTTTGAAACATGCTTATCTCCTCTGTTTGGAATACGCTATGTTGGTTTTATCTCTGCTGTGAAGTTACCGTTCTCAACTTGTAGCAGCTCGTCATATTTTCCAAATAGATATCACCTTTTTTTCTAATCCAAAGTGTATCTTCTCCCACAACGTGAGAGCTAGGACTTTGAAATTTTTACACAATGTTCTCTAAAATGTGTTTCTTAAAATGAGCGATGGAAATTTTGTAAGGCTGAACTTCATTAAAAATATATATAAAGTAAATATTGAATGGTTCTTTTTTTTTAATTTTACCATTTTCTTGTCTTTAAAATTGTTTTTCTCGAGTACTGAAAAATATATTCAAAATTTCATCGAAAATTTTATTCCTGACATATTAAAGATAAAAACAAGAAAATTAGAACGTAATATCAATTTTTGTGTGAGAAGATACATTTCATTTTTGTTACATGTTTTTTTTTTTTTTTTGGAAAATTTAAAGAAAAAATTATATTTCAAAAACTATTTGAGATATTGAGTTCAGACTTATCACATTTACTTTTAGACTGTCTGTGAAAAAACTAGGTTTATAGCATGTTGTTTAGTCAACTGTCCAAAGACAGGTCTGAACCTCAAAAGTGATACAAAGAAGGCACCACTTATGAGGCATGTATAGTTTGGAAAATCACAATTTTCACCTATGTCCCCCCTTAAGTTGTAGTCTCAGAATTTTTTTAAATTGAATAAATTTTTTTAAAAAAAGAAGACCAATCTCTGACATAAGAGGTGTGTTAAAAAAATATCGAACCTTTGGTCGACAAAAATACATTTATTCATACACAATACATTCCCTCACTCATAACTCCACTAGCAACGACTAACACTTTCTGCGTGCGATATAAAATTCACGCATGCGTATATATGTCCCCTACACATCTCTACCGAAGGACGCCTACCGTGCTTCATTTGTTTACACGGGAAAAATTAAAGTTCGATATTTTTTCAACACACCTCGTATATTAAACCTGGTAGATGTACCTACTTGTTTTATTTAGAGAAATGTTAACTTTTTTATAACTGTTGACTTTTAATGCTTCTCTAAAATATAAAATATGTAACACTTATTGTTAGAAATGAACACATTTGGTCTGGAGGAATGTTTCCGTTCGGACTGAATGGTTGTATTATTGCCATTGACGGGCTGTCGGGCAGCGGAAATTACTGACCTTTCCTTTGTTATTTTTTCGAACCAGCCAGGAGGTTTGTGTATGCTAATAGTTATGGTCCATATTAGAGTAGTGCAAAACCGGTTACGAAAATAGAAATTATGTATTGCTACAGAGCGACTGGCGCTATAGACCGCATGCAAATGCATACTCCGTCTCGCGGAGTGATCCAGTGTTCGATTTAACGAATTTCCGAGTCTTTCTCGGGTGGACGGCTTATCATCGTGAACCTTTAAATTGATATTTCCTCTTCTCTCCTCATTCATTCATTCAGGTATTGCAATTAGGCATCGTCAGAAGTAACAGATCATTATAGCTTGAAAGTGATTTTATTTTTGTTAATAACTTCTTAACTGCTTCAAAATGATTTAGAATAATTACAAGGCATACTACTTACTTACTGGCTTTTAAGGAACCCGGAGGTTCATTGCCGCCTCACATAATTCCGCCATTGGTCCCTATCCTGAGCAATATTAATCCAGTCTCTATCATTATATCCCACATCCGTCAAATCTATTTTAATATTATCTTCCCATCTACGTCTCGGCCTCTCCAAAGGTCTTTTTCCCTCCTGCCTCCCAACTAACACTCTATATGCATTTCTGGATCGCCCATACGTGCTACATGCCCTGCCCATCTCAAACGTCTGGATTTATTGTTCCTAATTATGTCAGCTGAAGAATACAATGCGTGCAGTTCTGTGTTGTGTAACTTTATCCATTCTCCTGTAACTTCATCCCTCTTAGTCCCAAATATTTTCCTAAGCACCTTATTCTCAAACACCCTTAACCTTTGTTCCTCTCTCAAAGTGAGAGTCCAAGTTTCACAACCATAAAGAACAACGGAATGCTGTTTTATAAATTCTAATTTTCAGATTTTTTGACAGCAGACTGGATGATAAAATCTTCTCAACCCAATAATAACACGCATTTCCCACATTTATTCTGTGTTTAATTTCCTCCCGAGTGTCGTTTATATTTGTTACTGTTGCTCCCAGGTATTTGAATTTTTCCACCTCTTCAAAGGATAAATTTTAATTTTTATATTTCCATTTCGTACAATATTCTCGTCACGAGACATGATCAAATACTTTGTCTTTTCGGGATTTACTTCCAAACCTATCGCTTTACTTGCTTCCAGTAAAATTCCCGTATTTTCCTTAATCGTTTGTGGATTTTCTCCGAACGTCATCCGCATAGACAAGCAGCTGATATACCCTGTTCAATTCCAAACCCTCTCTGTTATCCTGGACTTTCCTAGGAAATATTAGCAATTATTCTTTTACAGGTAACCTATGCACTTTGAGTTTAAAGTATGAACGTTACAATAGTAAGTGTGTACTTATTTGATCTTCTATTTTGTAAGTAATTGTAATTTATTTTATTCTTGTATTTGTTTACATGTCAGATTTCATCCATGCATTACGCTTATTTCCTTTGTAGTTACCGATGTCCATTATTTGATTTATATATTAGTTATGGAGATAAATGTACCAAAATGTCCAATCAATAATAAGCCTATTTCATGTTAACACTTTTCTTTAGTTAGGAAAAGTAAATTTTGTCTGGCACAGCCATGGGCACAAGAAGGGAAGCATAGAGGTCGAATGCAGATCCCCCACCCTCCTCACGAGTCGTGGTTTGTCTCTAACCAAGACGCTCTCATGGATTCGGTCTCGTAATGGCGGAATATTTTAACCGTGCAGCCGTGCACGTGAGAGCTAAGTTAATATGTATTTATTAGACAAATTATGTATTGTAAAGTATTACGCGTTACAACACCAGAAAGATGAACATCAATGTATTCGTATTATGAATTTTATTCTGATTTTTCCATCATTCAGGGCAACAATCCTAGGTTGAATATTAGAAAAGTTTATACATAAGCCTGAATTCAAATTTATGTAAGCTTATAAGTTAATTCGAGAACGGAATGCAGATTTTGTCATATTCAAACGAAAAAATAGCATCTCGCACATATATGTAGAACCAAAAATAGCTCCAAATGAATGTAATTTATGCTATTATGAGGAGTTTACATGTTTGTAAAGTTGTTTTCCTCTGAGAGATGAATACAGATCATTCAATTGAGAACCACATTTCAGGTCTATCAGTTCCATTTGAAAGTCTTGGTCAGCAAGTTTAACATTCATGTTAAATGGATTTCGAAACATTGTGATCATAGGCAAGATCCCCTACCCTCCTAGTGACACTGCGTCTTACAGTATCTGACGCCTTAATTAACCATTTTTTAAACAAATGTGCTATCTCATATGCAATGTTATAGCTTGCTTCTAATGCAGGATTGAAATTTGATTTTTCTTCCAATTCCTTATTAAAATCTTTCAACAGATCCTTATATTTTCTTTTCCTGTCGTCATTTGAAATATAAAATAAGCCTGTCTATAAAATATACATATATTTCAAAAAAATAATTCTGCACGAGTTTTGCAGTGACTTCGTACGTTGTACGCTTTCATATTTTGTAACTGTTTTTTTACAATACGCACAATGAATTTTATCATCTTTAAATATCACGAATACCTGTCATGCTCCTCTTGGCCCTGAGTACCACGAATGTCCTTGGCTGCTCTGGCATGTTCTGTAATTTTTTTTCCTTTCGGTGCCTCTTGCCTCACTAGCACATTTAAAATTCTTGACCTACAAACCGTTGAAATTTCGTTGATATTCCCTAAAATATTTTTCTATCACTTTTGAGGCCATATTCCACATGGCTTTTAGGGTATACTACATCCTAATATATCATAATCATTTGATTTACTCGTGCTTAAACTTCTAAAATGTCTGTAATTTATGGACTTGGTGTTTTTCTTTTAATTCATAAGCATGTTCTTCACAGAACTGTTGAAACTGACTCCACAGGTAATCTATAATTCTGTCTCTGTTTTATGGCTATGCATTCGGAATTATTCAATTAATTCACTGTTGAAACTGACTCCACACGTAATCTATAATTTTGTCTCTGTTTTATGGCTATGCATTCGGAATTATTCAATTAATTTCATCATTGACGCTTGGCAAAAACGATTTGTAACGCCTGTCAGTATCGCATGTTGCAGTGCATATTGCATTGAATCTCAGTTACGCATGTTGATTGAACAGGGAAAGATAGAGCTGATAACAGCCAAAACGATAAAGGTAAAACTGAAGTTGAGATAATTTTCTAAAAAAATCACGGTAGGACTTTGTTACTTGTTCACATCTGAAGCATTATTCGATTATTGGTTGAAAGTAGGATGACGTAACGTAAGTGGAAAAAAATGAACGAAAATACTCGCTTGACGACCTTCAGTGTCGCCGATGCAGGCATTATGCATTTATTGATAGAAAGTAGGATAACGTAAGTGGAAAAAATGACTGAACATACTCGTTAGACGACCTTCGTCCTCGTCGATTAAAACGGGGGAATGCAGTTCTGACGCAGAAGCCTGAGCGAAAAGAATAGGACTGGTTGAGTGTTAGAGAAGGCCGTATGGCCTTAACTCTGCCAGGTTAAATAAATCATTATTATTATTATTATTATTATTATTATTATTATTATTATTATTATTATTATTATTATTATGTTATGAAAAAAAATGTCGTAGTCAAGAAGGGAAGCAGCAATAATGAATATAAAGTTACGAGCCAAGATCCTTAGGTTTAGACTAATGTAATTGAATAGTATTAAACTTGGATAATATTCTAAAACGTAAACGCAATGAAACAAATTACAATAATATCTAAAACACAGAAGGCATTATTCTAAAACTTAAACACAATGAAACAAATTACAATAATATCTAAAACACGGAAGGCATTATTCTAAAACTTAAACGCAATGAAACAAATTACAATAATATCTAAAACACAGAAGGCATTATTCTAAAACTTAAACGCAATGAAACAAATTACAATAATATCTAAAACACAGAAGGCATTATTCTAAAACTTAAACGCAATGAAACAAATTACAATAATATCTAAAACACAGAAGGCATTAATTGTATCCCAATCTCTGAGATATTTAAACTTTATCATCTTTCGGACGCAATCTGTTTGAAATCATACGCTTCGCCATTAATTTCAAACACAACATATTTATAGAATGTGTTCCAAGTTTGCTTCACCTTTCATGGATTTAACCTCAGTAGGGTTTAATTGTAACCCAGCCTCTGAGATATTTAAACTTTATCATCTTTCGGACACAATCTGTTTCAAATCATATTCTTCAGCATTACTGTAATTTCAAACACCACATATTTATACATTGAGATCCGAGTTTCCTTCACCTTCCATGTGTTTCATCTCAAAAGGCGCTAATTGTATCCCAACCTCTGAGATATTTAAACTTTATCATTTTTCGGACACAATCTGTTCGAAATCATACACTTCAGCATTAATTTCAAACGCCACGTATTTATACACTGAGTTCCGAGTTTTCTTCACCTTCCATAGATTTAGCCTCAGAAGGCGATAATTTTATCCCAAACTCTGAGATATTTAAACTCTATCATCTTTCGGACCCAATCTGTTTGAAATCATACGCTTCGGCATTAATTTCAAATATCACATATTTATACATTGAGTTGCGAATTTGCTTCACCTTTCATGGATTTAACCTCAGAAGGCGTCAATTGTATCCCAGTATCTGAGATATTTAAACTTGATCATCTTTCGGACGCAATCTGTTCGAAATCATAGGCTACGCTTCAGCATTAATTTCAAGCACAACACGTTTATACATTGGATTTCGAGTTTGCTTCGTCTTTCAAGGATTTAAACTCAGAAAGTGTTAATTGTACCCCATCCTCTGAGATATTTAAATTTTATCATCTATCGGACCCAATCTCTTCGAAATCATATGCTTCAGCATTAATTCCAAACAGCACATATTTATACAGCTACATCATTTTATTTTTACTTCAATTTTTATTGTACCTGAGTTTTTTAATGTACTTCACTTCCAAACCCTCTACTAGTAAACTTCCAATAGTTCTCTACACAGAACCAAGCGTATACAAAGTCGCCTTACGGTCATAGTAAACACAAACAGTACACAGTTAGTGAGTATAGTACGTTTCAGTTATATGTTCGCGTTTTCCAGTGACGAAAGAGCTTTCAATATTGAATCATATTTTCGCACAGGTACTGTCGTCCGTTTGCCTACGTCGCATCCCGGTTTCCCCCACCTGCTTCTGCTCGCCCGTCTGTAAAGGCTAGTGGCTGGGCTGTCTTGGCTTTTTTCTGAAAATATTAATGTCTGTTAGGAATTGGACGTCTACGTAACATTATACAACTGTTTAAAATAACTTAAATTAAAGGGGCCTCGTTAATTAATTGTCACGTGTTTCCCTTCCTTTCTACGACCCTGCGACAAAACCACTTGAACGGAAGTAGATAGAATATCTGAGTAATTTTATCTTTTCGGATCGGGCAGAAGTGAAGATTGAATTTACAGTACTTAAAGTACTCTTTTATGGAATAGGTATAGAATTATTTCAACATGAGTTACTAGTACGAAGGACGAAACTGGTTGACCTAATTGGAATTAGGTAAATAGTCTATAGTGCGATAATATGCATAAAAGAATTGAAGCCTGTATTGAAACGAACGGTCACCATTTTCAAAAATGTGTTTAAATATACATATTATGATTATTTTTTAATTTAACTTCATTCTCCATACTGTACGCTAATGTGCTATAGACGGTATAATATACACTGCATAGGCTAATGAATACGTCCGAATGGATAGCTCAGTTCGTGAGTAAAAACTTTTATTGTTAATACAGTACTGTACTCGTATTTTGATTAAACAAAAACCTAATGAAAATTACCAAACCTAATAAAAATTACCAAACCTAATAAAAATTACCAAACCTAATGAAAATTATCAAAATCGCGATATTTCATAGCTTACGTAAATGGATGAACTACTTTTCTTCTCTCCTATACCTAATAAAGTGATTTGTTTGTATTTTACTGGGTATCATCGAAATCCAGTTGTATTTTACGCAGTATCATCGAACTCCAGACGTGGAAGAGGGTAGCAAACGGTGTTTCCAGTTCTCAACCGTTAATCCAAAGGTATAGCCAGTTAATATTAGAAGTGTTAGTAAAAATAAAATGATGTCCCTGTACATTGAGTTCCGTGTTTGCTTCATCTTTCATGGATTTAGTACCGTAGTTTCCCCTAACTATGGTCCACATTTGTCACATTTTTCTTTGTATATTCAATGCTATTCATCCAGATTAAGTGAAATTTTGGCTTCGGACTCTTGTAAGTGTATATTAAATAAATATTGACATATGTGTTTGAAATTATTTAATTACAAGTGTTGAAAAAATAATAAGCATTGGTACATAGTTGTATTCTGAGTTGCCCAACTATGGTCCATTCATATATTCCTGCTTGAAAGCATGAATGGACTATAGCTGGATCTGTAATTGTTCGTAAATCAATAAGCTGAGTTTCTAATTTAAGGGTAGAAACATAATCTAGCACAAAAATATTAAAAATAAATGAAAAGTACATGGATTCTCTTTATTAGTACACATTGCATAAACACACAATAAACAAGTGAAATCTGAAAGTCATTTTCCTGCAATAATGAACAACTACACTCACCGGAAAAAATACCGGGCCACCTAAAGTTTCTCAATTTTTTTTATGAGGTGAGAATCAGAAAACCCATTATGAAATGAAGAAATCATTGCTTCCCAGAAAAAAAAAACTCTTTTTTATTATCACTTGCGCTATTATTTTCAACGCCAAACAATGGATATAATTAAAAGGTGTAAAAACTTACAAATTGTTTCAATTTTCTTCCAAATGTTCAACTGATTTTGTGGCCACCCAGGTGTTACTAATAGTAGATATTGCCTCCCCTCAGTAATTGCAGCTTCTTACTATACATGAAAAAACAGCTCCATTGTTCTTCATTTCCAAAACTTTCCCTGGCCACAGTTCCTCCTTATAAGTAACTACTATATAACTATGTGCCTTTAGCATTATTTTAACAGATTTCGTCTTCTTTTCCACATGTGACTCACTGTCTGCAAATATGGAGAGTACACCGGAAACATCACAATCTGTATCCAATTCAATTTTATCGCTCTCATAGTCACTTACAAGGACGGTTGTGATCCTTCTACCTTGAAGTTTTCCTTTTTCCGGACCATCATTCGTGCTAGTACCATTGATGCTGGAACAGCCTGTTTCTTTATTTACTGGACTATAATGTTGAATGGTGTTTTAGAATATACTGAGATACCGTATTTGCAGAAGTAAATAATCAAATTGTTCACATTTCATTAAAACAAATATTTCAAAATGAAATACAACTGTGGTCCACGAAAAATTGTGGTACATAGTTGAGGACTGACTTCTAGCCTTGAGGTTAAACATTTTTCATGCAGAGTCCTTAACCTCTGTCAGTGTAATTATTACGTGAAAGTAAGCAGTATATAGCCAGGTTTAATTGTACAAACAATCATATATCCATAATTTACCAGTTCTACAGAGGAGAGCTTAATAAAACAGACAAACACAAACTGAATGATTTCGTGTCTTCACACATTCAATAGAACGATGCACACTGACCTTGTTAAGCATTCATATCATTGCCACGTGTAATGGTAGATAGAAGCATCTATAGGGAACATAATTCCATCACAGTGGCGCCTTAAATGGCAAACACCGAACTCTTGGGGGACTAAGAAGTACATAATGCGTTTTGGACCATAGTTGGGTGCCTGGACCATAGTTATGGGAAATTACGGTACTCTTTGGATCTCTAGGGAGAACTATACTATTATGTAGAGGTTAGTGTAGGTTTTGGTGAGCAAGTGTTTCGTTGGGCAATTATGTGAATTATAAACCACCACATTTAATATATTATTCATAGATTGAGCTCTGCCTTTTATGCAATAGTCTTTATCTTCTATTGGCGACATAAATGCACTTGAAATATAATATTTTATTCTTGAATGAAATATGGATTAGTATTAATTGACGAGTCTTCTAAGTTGAGCGTATGTTTATTTTGAAAAAGAAAGTCGCTAGTATTATTGCGGGTGTGTATAAAAGGATGTCATGTAAAAGCATTTTCCAAAATTTGGAAATACACTGCACCGCCGATTTAGTAGAATGCGTTTGAGTCATACCGAGAAGGCGTCGTGTCACAAAACATTCACGTCTGAGTATTTTTTAAAATATAAACATTATTCAACGCCTATAAAATGGAGCAATTATTTTAAGGCTATTGCTGTAGAGTTTAATGTAATATTTATTTAATTATTTATTATTTATTTATTTATCTATAAATTTATTTATTTACTTTCATATTTACTTAGTTACTCAGTTACTTACTCATAAGTAAAAAAATAAATATATTTATTTTAGTTATGCGTTTATTCATTCATTATTCTGTTCGTTTGTGCCTTCGTTCATCCATTCATTTTATTTATATATTAATTAAATTTATTCATTCATTTATTCATTCACTTACTCATTCTCTAACTCATCACTCATTAATTAATTAATTTATTTATTTATTTACTTATTTATTTATTTTTATTGCATTTTATAGGTAGATATAGGCCTATTCTATGAAATAAAAAAAATATATATATTAACGTTATATCATATTCACTTTTTACAATTAATTAACAACTCTTAGCCACTGGCATAGCTCAGTCAGCTAAGGTGCTTGCCTACCGATCCGGAGTTGCGCTCGGGCACAAGTTCGATTCCCGCTTGGGCTGATTATTTGATTGTTTTTTTTCCGAATTTTTCCCAAAAGTAAGACAAATGTCAGATATTCTATGGCAAATCCTCGGCCTCATCTCGTCAAATATCATCTCATTATCACCAATACCATCGACGCTACATAACCTCGTATTTGACACAGCATTCCCGTATGATCGATATTTTCCTGTCCATAATATTCTTCGACTTTCATGTTCTATGAATTTCCGATTGCAGGGGACTTACTCCTCGTGTTATATCTAAATAAGTGAGTATTGACTTTCTCCTATATCGACAGAGCAGTATACTATCTTTACCTGATTATATTTTATGTTAAAAACAACATAGCACTCATCATTGTAATACAAGGCACAAAACAGATATTCATATACTGTACCTTCTGTTAATTTCAGCTGTTATGAAAATGGTGTACATTATTGATGTTTTTCAGTCATCAATCCAGTGTATGTTGTCTTGAAGCTTTGAGTAGGCAATTTCTAGGAAAAAAATTAACGACATTTCTGCATAGTCATATGTTACACTCAAATTCTTAAATTATGAATTGTTTGACCTTGTAAATTGAATAATTCAATTTATTTATTTATTTATTTATTTATTTATTTATTTATTTATTTATTTATTTATTTATTAACAGATTAATTATTAATCTGTTTACTATGCTATTTATATTTTTAGTAACTTTCGATTTCTTCCACAACTTAAAATTGCATTGCTGATGTTGCATTTATGGAAAACAGTAAATGAAATTAAAAGTGAAATGAGAATTAAAAGCTTTGGGAAGTCTTATATTTCAGGCTAAGAAATGTATCTACGTCTTACATTGTATCTTAGTTCTAATGAAACTACCTATTAATATTTCACCAGTAAATTGAATGACCAGCCATCCACTGTTCAATTTTCACTTCACCATCTCTTCTGATATACCAACGATGGGCTCTCATAACCAAACATTCTCATAGGGGCAGATAAAAAAGTTAATTTTTTTTTCTTCCATCATGTTAATAATGTGAAAACAAGTGATTATACAAATTCTGGCCACACGACTCCAATTACGAGGCTGTCCAGAAAGTAATTTTCCTTCGGACCGTTTACAGAAAGGAAACACAATTTCATGGAAAGATTTATTGCAACAGATACAGTAATTGTTGCGCTATTTTTAAATATATCCTACCAGATTCGAGACATTGTCATACCATGGGCTCAACAGAGCAGACTTCTACGACACAGGAAAACAAAAGTTGATCCCATGACTAATGTGTCAATTTCGGTGTGGAATCTGTTCAGAAATAGCGCTACAGTTGCTGTATCTGTTACAATAAATCTTTCCATAAAATTGTTGTTTCATTCTATAAACGGCCTTAGGGAAAATCACTTTCTGGACGGTCCTTGTAATTGCGCTCGAGTGGACAAAATTTGTATAAGCGCTTGTTTTGACATTTTTAACATGGTGGAACAAAAAAATTAACTTTTTTATCTGCTCCCATGAGAATGTTTGCTTTTCGGTCAAGTCGCGCATAATACCCTATTTTTTGTGGAATATTTTCGATGTAATTTTCTGCAATGAAACATTTTGGCCATTGAATGGATGTACGATGAAAACAGTACTCTTAATCAGAAACAACTCTCTGATTCATTAGGAATTCCATCATCGACATTAAGGACGAAAATAAAAAATCGCGACTCAATCGCTGCAGCTGCGACATCGAGAGGATATAAGCGCAGGAAAGTGAAGTGTGGTAAACATAATAACTTGAAGAACACGCACACGGCCAACAACTATAAATGACATTTTTCGAAAGAATTAAGTACAGTACATATTGTAAATGTCTTTGACGTACAGTACAGTACTTACATAATGGAGTAATACTGTATTACCTTTCATGAATCATGTATTTATTTTAGTAGGTTATTTTACGACGCTTTCTCAACATCTAAGGTTATTTAGTGTCTGAATGAGATGAAGATCATAATGCCGGTGAAATGAGTCCGGGGTCGCCCGAAAGTTACCCGGCAGTTGAGAGAAAACCGCGGAAAAAACCTCAACCAGGTAACTTGCCCCGACCGGGAATTGAACCCGGGCCACCTGGTTTCGCGGCCAGACGCGCTAACCTTTACTCCATAGATGTGGACTGAATCATGTTTTTCAATAAAGAAAAATGCTAATAGATATTGCATATAAGTCAAAATTAGTATACCCAACTAATACGCGATCCCGGTTAATATGCGGTTTACACGCGTTCTCTTGAACAGCGTCTTATCGGGGTTTTACTGTATTAACCTATAAATTTGGAACCACTTGGAGTAGAAATGTGATTTTTGTTTCTGTGTGTTCATTAAACATTAAACATGTATACATGCTGGGTCCCTACAACATACCAATTTTCCGAGCGCACTTGTTATTTGATCTTGAGATTTCTGAGCTACGAGTATGCGGCGAGTCTGCGTGCTCATATATTGCAACGCAGCACAGCCGCTATTGGCTATCGCCGATTAGCGGACACACCTGCAGACGTCAGGAGGTGTGAGCGCGACTGTAGCTCTTATCTTTTGTTATAACCTGTGTTCATCATATCTATTTCTATATAATCCTGCGTTCAAAGTGCAATAAATAAAGTATTTACAATATTAAAAATGCATACTGTCGAGCGATTAAGCAAATTAAGGTGAATGTCGATGAATGCAGATAACGAGAAATTGCATCATAGCTTCTGTCTCCGTTTATTATTGATTCAGATGAGGAATTGATATTTTAGTATGAGTCACGAATTGCAGTGTCTCAAAATTATAGTGGTAGTCGGTGTAACGTTAGCAGCAGATTATTTCTCGTTTTCGAGAATGGCAGTGCCGCCAATACATTTCTCGTAAATAGTGTTATCTGTCCGCTACTTTCGCCAATGACAACGATCGGTACTGAGAGGTGCATATTCACTGTAACTGAGCAATAGCTGAACTTACTACTGTCACAACCATGCATTGCACTGATGTCGTGAACCAGTGTGTGACAACCGTCTGAACCTCTCTGTTGATCCCACGGTATGACAAATGTCACGAAGCTGGTGAGAATTATATTGAAAAATAGCGCAAGAATTGCTGTATCTATTCCAATAAATCTTTCCATAAAATTGTGTTTTCTTTCTGAATAATTTCAAGGGAAAAATTGTTCCGGGGCCGGGTATCAATCCGGGACCTCTGGTTGAACGTACCAGCGCTCTGCCAACTGAGCTACCCGGGAACTCCACCCGACACCGTCTCAACTTTTCCCTTTATATCCACATAACTCGCGTGGGCTGACGAAACGCCAGAGACCCACATCGAGTGCACACAAACTCTGTGTGACTTGGAATTGTGGTTTTCTGTTAACGTACACAGTGACGTATATATTATGCAAATCTAGTCTTTCAGGTAAAGCTTCCTGTTAATCAGATTTGAATAATTTCAAGGGAAAAATTGTTCCGGGGCCGGGTATCGATCCCGGGACCTCTGGTTGAACGTACCAGCGCTCTGCCAACTGAGCTACCAGGGAACTCCACCCGACACCGTCTCAACTTTTCCCTTTATATCCACATAACTCGCGTGGGCTGACGAAAGGCCAGAGACCCACATCGAGTGCACATAAACTCTGTGTGACTTGGTATTGTGGTTTTCTGTTACCGTACACAGTGACGTATATATTATGCAAATCTAGTATTTCAGGTAAAGCTTCCTGTAAAGCAGATTAATTTCATTTATTGTTTTACATAGATCCAATTTTCTTTCTGTAAACGGTTCGAAGGAAAATTACTGTCTGGACAGTCTCGTAATTGGAGTCGAGTGGCCAGAATTTGTATAGGCCTAATCACTTGTTTTGACATTATTAACACGGTGAAAGGAAAATAAATTAACTTTTTTATTTGCCCCCATGAGAATGTTTGCTTGTGAAAGCCCACCATTGGTATATCAGAAGAGATGGTAAAGTGATAATTGAACAGTGGATGGCAGGTCATTCAATTAACTGGTGAAATATAAATAGAGAGCTCCATTATTTCTAAGGCAGCGGCCATCAGAACACTGAACTATCGGACTAGCGTCTCTTACTCGCGGACAAGACACTGCCCTAGCGTGCACGACGGAGCATATTTCCTTAACCTCCGTGCACTCTATCTAAGTATTTCAGCGAGCGCTGAAGACCACCGATCTAAGATATCATGTAAGACGTAGATACATTTCTGAGCCTGAAATATAAGACTACCTGAAGCAATGGCGGGCATTCCTGTGGCATTGCCGCAGTGATGTCAGACCTCAACGAAGCATCATACTTACCCCCCACCTTCCTCTTCCCCCACTCCATGAAAATACTGCGCGTGAACTTGGCGGATTATAGTAGATTGCTGTACTTCGGAGCTTCATTAGTGATACAATGTCTTTCGCAGAATCATATGAATCGAGAAAATATCACACTTACAAGAAAGGCGGTTCTTTCAGTTCTCATGTTTAGGATCAGTTACAAATATTCAGGACTCGAACATAAATATGTTCATTCTTAAAATAAACCACCTGTTATACGAGATCAAAGAACACAGATTCAGTGATTTTCAAAGGATGGAGAAAGATTTCAATATTTTTGCCACTCCTTTTCATGTTTATATTGAAAATGTTATCCCAGAATTGCAGTTAGAGGTACTGGATTTGCAGAATGATGACTTCTTGAAAGCAGAATGTAAAGGTCTCCTGGGGGCTAAAATTTTTTAAAAGATGTCCAGTAGGCCTACTACATATCCACTGCTTAGACAGTTTGCTTCAAAAAATAATGAGTGCCGTCATTTTCCATAACTATGGTCCTGGATCATAAATATTGTCCACGATGCAACTATTGAAATTTTGTACTCCATAACGTAGTACCTCGTTTATATTTTTGCTGTACTGTAGTTTGAATTCAAGTCACTGCAGCTATCAACGAACGGTCTATGTTACTTCTACTATGATCTTAGAATGGTTGTATCGTGGACTGTAGTTGTGTTCCAGGACCATAGTTATAGGAAATGACGGTATGTATTCATAAACCTACCAGTGCGAACAGCTGTTTTCTAAAATGAAATTTATAAAGTCCAGTCACAGTTCCCGCTTAAGCGATGCTCATCTCCTTGCGCAACTGAAAATAGCATGCACGGATATAAATATCAATTTAAAAGAAATTGCTTTAAAAAATGATTGATTAAATATCACGTGAATGGACTATTCTAATTACATATGGTAGGTAGGAGTGTAGTGGCGCAACTGTCTGTAAATCCGTCACTGCACTATAGAGTGCAACCTGTTCCACAGTATGTAGTTGCCATTTAAATCCTGCCTTGTGGGTCGCGTTCATTTTGCCCACCACTGACCTAAAGCTTTGAATTTTCATTTCATTTTTTAATCTCATTTATTGTTTTCCATAAATACAACATCAGCAATGTAATTTTAAGTTGTGGATGACATTGAAAGTTGTAAAAAATATAAATAGCATAGTACTGTATTTTTTAAAATATTGGTTTACAGGATTCATCGAAAGTTGCCTTGTTACAATTGAAACAAGTGATAATATATAAGTTTACTGACTTAGTTACTATTTTCTCCGTAATATATCCGCGAACCCTCCAGTGCGTGTCGCATAATAATGTCACATTTTGTAATAACTAAGAGCACTCAATTAGGAAACTACACCAAGTTGCAGAATCTTAATTTTTAAGTTTTAATTTCTCAGTTTTTCATTGTAAAAACGAATCGCGTATTATGGTACTGCAAAAGGATATTTTGAGAAATTATTAAACTTTTAACATTTTAGAGATACAGGCATGACTCAAAGTTCTTGGTGATTAATTAAGGGGACACTCCACTAAAAATCATGAAAATTTTTCCAAATATTTTTAGTTATTTCACTTATGCAGGATTTATATTTTCATACTCCAAATGGATTCAGCTCAATTCTTATTACAAATACTCGTATGTTTACACTTTTTAAATTAAAGCTGGAAGGGGGCGTGGAATTTAAAGGGCTGTCAAAATTGTTTTTCATCGAAGAATTCTTTTTAAAATTTCTGATTACAAATCTAGTAACTTTTTGTTGGCTCCCTGAAGTTACTAGAAGAATGTAGCTGAGGAGAATATTAATTTACATAAATATTCATTTTATTTTCAAATCTATTTTTCTGTGTTCTTTTTTATTGATTCAACACCAACTTTCTTATGCCAAATATTAATCAATCTGGATAAAATTTTACTGCAATTATTTATGAGGTAGCTGCATGTATCTATGCATTTATTTTGGGAGAAAAATATAAATAAAAATATTAATAAAATAAACTAGCACCATTAAGAAAAATATTAATAAAATAAACTAGCAGCATTTTTCACAAAATAAATGCATAGATACATGCAGCTACCTCATAAATAATTGCAGTAAAATTTTATCCAGATTGATTAATATTTGGCATAAGAAAGTTGGTGTTGAATCAATAAAAAAGAACACAGAAAAATAGATTTGAAAATAAAATGAATATTTATGTAAATTAATGTTCTTCTCCGCTACATTCATCTAGTAACTTCAGGGAGCCAACAAAAAGTTACTAGTTTTGTAATCAGAAGTTTTAAAAAAGAATTCATCGATGAAAAGCAATTTTGACAGCCCTTTAAATTCCACGCCCCCTTCCAGCCTTAATTTAAAAAGTGTAAACATACGAGTATTTGTAATAAGAATTGAGCTGAATCCATTTGGGGTATGAAAATATAAATTCTGAATAAATGAAATAGCTAAAAAAAATTTGTAAAAATTTTCATGATTTTCAGTGTAGTCTTCCCTTAATGTAACTAGTAGGTGAAAAGATTACAGGATAAAGTGAAGTTCTATAGTTAATCTGTCTCATGACGTGTTAGTTAATAAAATATCGTACTGAATATAGGCCTATAGAAGTGAAAATACGACCTCCGAAGATATAATTAAAAATTATAAGAAGAAGAGAATGCTAAATTTAAAAATATTTCCTAAAAGTGCATTTCACAAAAATGATGTCTCTGTATTACAGATAATTTTAACGAAATCTTCTGCTGCATTAGATGATGGAGCCTACAGCACTGCTTCTGGCCGTTGCTGTGTGTTTGGTAGTCTTGCTTCTATTTCGACGAGACCCAGAAAAGATGCGCATAAAAGAAATGATGGATAAAGTACCTGGTCCACCAAGTTACCCTATCCTAGGAACTATGCTACCATATATATTTCTGCCACCAGAAGGTGCGTGTGACTAATGATTATTGTAGTGATGATAGCAACACTGACAATAATACGAGTAGTAACTTGTAATGACACCAACGGAAATAATTTGTGCAGTAACAGGTGTAACCAGGGTTACCAGATAGAGTGTTATTTCGCCGTTTGCGCTACATAAATAGAAGTTTGCGACCTATTTTTAAAGAATTGCGACTACCGCCATTTGGACGATTTTTTCGTGTAATTTTGCGAAATTTGGGGATATAGAAAAACTATTTTATTTTACTTTAATGCTTAGTTTCAAAACACACTTCCTATAATTCGAATTATTACTGTTTTTATTAGTAATATTACTATTTTATTTATGTTTAATTTTATCGTTTTATTTTCCTCGCAAATGTTAAATGCTGCTGTATTTAGAATAATTTTATTCTTCTCAGGTTCTCAGCCAGATCAGTTGGACAGTCGCATTATCACCACAGTCTAGTATACACAGTCACCAAGTTCAATACATAGAGAATATGCATCCATAGATAGTAGCTAACCATAGAATCGTTACTATCGCCTCATCACAGACAATGCGAAATAGTACCGGCACAGTCTATTGTTCCTACTACCCTCAAGAACTCAAGCTTCGTGACTGTATATACTAGACTGTGGTAATACCTTGTCTTATTGCTTTGATAGACCTACTTAAATTATACAATGACAAAGAGTACATTTCATCCATGAAGTGGTAAGTGATAGTACTGTTCTTACACTACATAGGTACATTTTCGGCAAAATCTAAAATAACTCGCATTTAAAATGTGCGCGAATAATGATTTAATTGGTGTGACGCATTAAACAAATAAATGCAATAAGACTTTCACTAAAAAATTCGTTCCACACATCAGAAGTGAAGAGAAAATGATACTATAATAAAACTATTTTAGTAAGGAATATTTAATACTAACATACATTAATTTATTAGCAGTAAAAGGACCGAATATCAGAAAAGTCTTGAAAAATACGAATTATACCACGTTTTTGGGTTTTGGCCACACGTTATTGACCAGAGTAACTTAATTTTTTTAAATTAAAGAACATACCCATAGCATTATTTATTTCAGTTAAGAATATGAGAAGACATCAATATTATATATTTGAAGTTCCTTTACAGGCAGATGGGATTTGTGTTTTAACTTATCGATGAAATATAAGCCTTTCCTCAAGTGGTGGTTGGGTCCATTCCCGGGATTCTCTACAAGTCATCCCGATTATGTAGAGGTATGTATTTAGTACAGACTGTGATAATTGATTGAGTCTTACCAAAGGCCACATTTTTTTGTATTTGATCGTATAAATTATATACATTATTTCAATCAGCTTTTCCCTGAAGCAGACGACAGACAAGAAATAATTTCTATCCTTTCTTTAAAGGCGGTGTATCAGCTGCTGGTTATTTAGCATCGATTGAATAGATAATATCGAGATGGTATTTTCCGAGATGAGGCCGAGCATTCATCTTAGATTACCTGGCATTCGCTTTATAGGTGGTGAAAACCTCACAAAGAAACCTAACAAGGTAACCAGCCCAAGCGAAAATGGAACACACGCCCGAGCGCAGCTACAGATCATCGGGCAAATACGTTGCCTTTTGAGCTATGACGGTGACTGGCATATGTCTCTCATATTTAGGTTAGGTTAGGTCAGGTAACGGTGGCTAGGGGCGGGTTAGGGACAACTCTTTGCACATCGGCCATACTCAGGCATATTTTTCACCCCGAATTTATGGCATGAATAAGGATGAGGTGTACGACCCCACTGGCTGCATGAGACCCCTCACCCGCTCAGAGCCCCTACCTCCCCGCCCTAATTTCATACCGCCAAAGTGACAAAGTACCACAGGATTCATTCCAACTGCCCTTCGAAAGAGTCGATGCGCCGTTGGAAGTGTTCTTAAGGGATGAATCCTGGCAAAGATAGTACGGAAGGCTTGGAATCCAGGGATGGTTGCAGAGAGGAGGCTCACTCTCCTCCCGTAAGCGGATGAAGACCAGAATATGTCTATGGAATGAGATGAAGAAGATGAATGATATGGAAACTAAATTCTGTTTCTACACGGAAAGGGAAGGGAAATGGACAGTAGCAATGAAAATTCCAACCCGGCATTTGCCTAAGTAATTATGGAAAACCACGGACAAACCACAGTCAGGTTGATCGGTCCGGGGATCAAACCGTGGACCTTCCGAATTCGGTGTTTCTCATTGCTCATGCTTAAGTTCGGTGTCGTCTTCATTACTGTGAAACTGTGAGAACCATTCATTGAAATCCGAGGCTCGAAGCAGGTAGTGCACTGTATGAGTTCCTTACTTGTAAGGAAGAAATTTTCTATCTGTGGTAGGCCTATCTTGGTAAAGTATTTCACGTGGAAAAACACACGAAGAAAATTCATAAGTAAACATTCAATATCAGCAGTTACAACTATTCACACGATTTGATGGACTAAAGATGAGGTCAATACTATACGATAAGGAAACGGGGGCATTCATTTGGATGATATACACCTAACGAAGTGTAATTAGTGCGAAGAATGTTTGGGCTATGAATAACGGAGAATAACAGTTTTCAAATTTTATATAAGAAGTTAATACATATTTAAAAATGTAGACCTGTATCAAACAAGAGTGACACACAGTTGAAAAAGAAATTACATTTAAACATCTAATGTAATTTCCTGCCTTGCTATCTATAATCCAGGCGATGAATTTCATCTTTCTGGCATGTTTCCCATGTATCTTATGTCACCTTAATTAATTCGTTCTATAATATCGTTTGTGCCATCCTAGCATTGTAAACAGGCTATTACTACATTCAATATCGTGTGTAATCTGTTTATTATGGCACGCGTGCCAATAATAGCAATGACGTATTCGCTAATACCTCAACGCACCACGTAACAATATATTAAATGCAGGATAGAAGATAACATATCATTTCTTTCCAATCTTTAACAATTTTGTTCTGTGGCTCCGAGAAACTATATTAACAAAATAAAGGAACATTTGTAACATAAAATTTGATACCTAAGGTATATCTAGGGTTTGTAATACCTGCAACGTTATCCATTCCTCTTTATTCAATCCCAGTACCAGGTGCAACTGATCGATATGAACATACCAAAGAGTTTGTAATATATAACTAGAGACACCAACGGCGGTAGTTTCGCGTACAAAATTGAACCGCTGTTCGGCCGCCATTAAAGGGAGTTGATGCTTAGCCGGGAGTGCAAGCAGTTCATGCTTATTGAGGAGTACGAATAAATATAAGTACACTTGAAGGGAAATAATAAGAAAATGGTGAAATACTGCGCCGAAAATAATTGTTCGAACATAAGGCCTAGCTACTATTGTAGGATGCTCTGGAAAGCATGCATATCTTAATATTTGGAAGAATGTTCCAAATGCAGTTCCTCCTTTGAATGTGTTTACAGAAAGTCGGAATATTTCTTGGATAAAGTTTTTCCAGAAATACATTAATCAGGTTTATAAGGTTGATTTCAACAATGTATGTAAGGGTTAGGTGCCATCATATTACAGTGGATTATAATAGCAGAGTGCATAAGAAAATCCTCAGACTATTCTGTCTAAAATAAATGAATTAATCATGTAATTTCCATATTGTACAGTATGTACTTCTAGTTTTTGGTTGTATTAAATGCAAAGAAATTAGTGAAAATATACCTGATGGCCTAGCTAGGCCTATTATTGCCACTAATACTAGGTCTACTATGACCACTACTACTAAGTCTACTCTTACCACTACTACTAGGTCTATTATTACCACTACTACTAACTAGGTCTCACTACTACTACTACTACTACTACTAGGCCTACTAATACCACCAAAACTAGGCCTACTATTACCACCAAAACTAGGCCTACTATTACCACTACTACTAGGCCTATTATTACCACTACTATTAGACCTACTATTATCACAAAACTAGGCTCACTATTACCACTAATACTAGGCCTACTATTACCACAAGAACTAGGCCTACTATTACCACTAATACTAGGCCTACTATTACCACTACTACTAGGCCTACTATTACCATTAATACTAGGTCTACTATTACCATTACTATTAGGCCTACTATTACCATTACTATTAGGCCTACTATTGCCACTACTACTAGGCCTACTATTGCCATAAATACTAGACCTACTATTACCACAAAAACTAGACCTGCTACTACCACAAAAACTAGACCTGCTACTACCACTACTACTACACCTACTATTACCACTACTACTAGGCCTAATATTACCACCACTACTACTACTCCTACTACTACGCCTACTATTACCACTACTACTAGACCTACTACTATCACTACTACTAGGCCTACTATTACCACTACTACTAGACGTACTATTACCACTACTACTAGACCTACTATTACCACTATTACTAGGCCTATTATTACTACAACTAGGCCTACTACTACCACTACTACTAGGCCTACTAATGCTACCAAAACTAGGCCTCCTATTACTACTACTAAGCCTATTATTACCTCTACTACTAGGTCTATTATTGCCACTACTGCTAGGCCCACTATTACCACTACTATTAGACCTACTATTACCACTATTCTTAGGCCTGCTATTACCGCTACTAATTGTATTAAAAAGTCTGTACTGACCTCTAACTTAGTGGTCATCAACTAAACAATGTATAGATTGTTTTATGATAAAATTTATTCTCATTATATTTTAAATCACCTTCCAGAATTTTTATGATCTCATACTGTATTTCACCACTAAATATTTTCTGAGCACCATATACCTTCCTCTTCCTTTGCATGAAAGGATTGAAATATAGATCATTTTAAATATTACAGTAAATATCCATTAGTATGTTCTTAAAACAATACTAGTAATACTGAAAATTAATGTTGACATTGCCATTATTCAATATTTCACATACTTATTCCGAGTGTATATGGGTGATTTAATTTATTTTTTAGAATATCGCCAAAGATGAATCATTATAATACTTTAATAAATATAGCGCTCCTCTGCATTCATGTTTATTTCATCACGACTCATCCTTTGTAAAAGATGTTTGAAACAGTGTCTATCACCAGGCTACATCAATGTATTGTGGTACTGTTTTCTAATTTCGCGCCGCAAACACTCCCTTTAATGGCGGATGCTAGCCGATTCAATTTGTGACATTTTTCTTGCCTGCCACTCACGGGTATGTGTCTCTAGTAAGTATTAGAAACTCTTTGGAACATACCATCCTTGTTCCTGCAATAATTCCTATGTGACATATTTATCGATTTTAAGATTTTTGCTCTATTAACTTAAATAGTGATACAGCAAATAATAAAATCTCCTATATGTAATTAGATTTCTTTCTTTCGAAAATGTAAGAATTCACAATCTCCTATGTACCACTGCCACAGAATGAATAAATGTGTTTTTTTCTTCCTACTGAAAAATTTTATTTTTTGCACATAAGAGTTATTGCATGAACAACGACGATATGAAACGAACATATCAACATTATGTCAGCTATAGATGACGAATTATTTCATAATTTATTTCCTACAATTTATAATGCTGAGATGCCATTAAGTATTGTATCCAACTCGTGGATGATATTACTATGCCATTCATGAAAATTGTCGCACGAAAGATTGTGAGTGCGACAAACATTCACTCATGCCATAATCATCAAGAATATCCATTTGTTGCATAAGATAAGTATTGCCAGTCTGTTATATTACCATTATTATATTCCTATTATATTCAGTTATATTCTTATTACTTGAATTAATATTTATATACCTGTCTACTTTCATTTAAATTAACATTTGGATTACGATGTGAACATAGACCTATTTTATTATTAATTGACTATCACAGAACAGGAATGATCTCTCCCATGTAGTTTGATATAGGTGGAGGGGATCTGTTTATATGATACTGGGGTGTTTGTGATTGAGTGACAAAAGGGATCAGGATGGAAAGTGACAATATATATTTTGACTTGAATTACAGTTGATACCTAAAATCTCTCTCTTTTCAAGTAAGTCATATTAGTTTTCTCTGCGCATTAAAATTTAAAACGAATACAATATTATTGTGCCATAGTGTAAGTCTTTTGATACAAGTAATGTTTTAATTGAAATAAAAATATTTAACCCTGAAAATACTTCTCTAAGCGACAGAGAGGACTCCCTTCAGTTTTCATAACGAATTCATAGCTCATAGCAAGTGCGAAGTTCTATGTTACCTTGAATGAGGTCTATGTTTGGGAAAATTATTTGATGTAGTTAATTTGCAAACGGACTTATATTCATATGAACTTTTTGACTCAGAATGACTCCAGAGTTCACATCATAAATTTTTACCTTCCTTCATGAATCACTCTGTATATGTTTTGGAATGTGAATATCTTTTTTCTAAATCATAATTTGAAGACTTACTTATGCTGAATTCCAGGTAGTTAAAATAATAAATAAATATTTATGTGTTCAATTGCTTTATTATCTAATATTATTTTCCTCCTTATTCAGTTCTTCCCGCAGAAAGCAATTAATTACGTTTTTTTTGTTGATATATATATCTAAGTTATAGTCTACGGCTATTTTGTCTAAATCGTAAAATGCTTTTGTAAAAGATCTTTCGATCCTGATATCAGAATCTGGTTATGCACATGCTTAATTTTAAATTTGAAACCAAAATTATTATTTGCTTTTCAAATTATAATTACGTCATTTAAATAACCCACAATTAAAATACAAGATAAATGATATTTGCTCTTGTGATTTCTGAACAGACTAAGAAACCAGCAAAGGAATGTTCCACAAATTGCAAAAGGTGCACTGACAAACCTCTATAGATCTACTTCTCTTTCCAGTATACATATCCAGTTGTAATCATTTCTTAATTCGTATTTTAAGCTGAATACGCTATATACCACCAAAATAAATTTGGCCTTCTACCCTTGTTACTTTCATAGATAAGTGCATTTATTGATGCATAATAAATTATACAAACTCATGTACACAAGATCCTTCGCACGAGCCCGTACGGTCATTCCTGCTATAGCTATGCACAATTTGAATCTTCAAAGAAAACAAAAATAATACTACTAATAATAAAATAGTAAAACAGCAGTTATTATGATTACTACCGTTATCATTAATTATCACAATTACATCTAATCTAACTTCAAACCAAATTTCACCAAAAATAATAAAAATAAAATAAATGTAATATATGAAAAGAGAGAGAAAGAAAAAAAAGACACAGTGAAACATATATATATATATATATATATATATATATATATATATATAAACAATTTAATTCCTTATTGAGACTGCACGAAATAATCCAACTAATAAATATAAAGGTAATACATAAAATAAAAAAAACATACACACGCAAAAATTAAAAAAAAATATATATAAAAAACACAATAAATACAAAAAGAACATTATCCCCTAATTACTTCATCATTCCAACACTAATTAATAACTCTTTTCCTTATTTTCTCGGCTCCCTCCCCCTCGGCCAGTTCCACCCTCAACTGTCGAACTTCTACCATAAATTTTCCCACACTGTCACAAAATTTAACGTTATTTAACATATTGTATGTTGCCAAGTGCCCCCTGCTAGATGTAATAAAGGACTCCGGCAGGAATCGTTTCCTCAGAGCTTCTGTGGCTTCACACTCCGATGGTGTGATGTCTCGCCTTTACCACAAAGAGGACATATTCTCGCCCCCTCTTCGTTTACCGTTTTAAGTGCCCTCCAGGCTCCTAGACGAAACCAGATTAAACCCAGTCTACCTTCTCTGCTACCTCCATAGAGATATAATTCAGCCCCCCAATTTGTTTTGATCATCGATTGGATCTCCAGAGCGTTGTTACTTTCATACTCAAGAGCTCTGAAGTTAGTGCTTTGCAAATAACAATGATATGAAAGTAATCAATTATGTGAAATACGAACTTTCTCATGTTTATTTCTTCAATTCAGGCACTGCTGAATAACACAAAGATGATAGATAAGGCTATACCCTACAAGTTTCTGCACCCTTGGCTGGGAACTGGTCTACTCACTTCTACAGGTATGGAACACGTTTGTGCAGACATTACTTTGCATTTGGCTCCTTCATATTACATTTCAAAGTTTCTCAAGTAAAATTCTTCAGATATCGTCGTTGTTCCTGCAATAACTCCTATGTGACATATTTGTCGATTTATCAGATTTTTGCTCTATTAAATAACTTAAATAGTGATAGAGAAAATAATAAAATATCCTATATGTAATTCTCGGTATATCCTTGTTTCGAAAATGTAAGAATTCACAGTCTCCTATGTACGGCTCCCATAGGATGAATAAATGTGTTTTTACTTAATCCTGAAACATTTTATATTTTGCACATAGGAGTTATTGAAGAAACAACAACGATATGTTAATTCTGAAGCGAAACTAACAAAGAATAATGATATTGATTCTGACTAGAACTAAAAAAAAATAATAAAAATTTACTATGTCTTATTCTTCCGGCAAATAAAATGGACGACGTGTTTAAACTAATCATGGCTACTTATCCTACAATTTTTATATCCTCCCTAGCATTTGTTCGTTTTATCACTTTCATAGCTTTTGTTTCTTTGTTTGCCAAAATTGTATTTTCAATAATTGAACCTTTCAAATTGATTCATATTTATTCCACCACCATTAATTAAAACGTTTCTATCATTTATCTTGTTTATATTATTTAGGTTATGTTATAGCTTCTGCTGTATGAGATTATAGATAGTCACGTATAAGAGATTGTTTAATATATATTTATAACTAAAGTGGAATGCAACTGTTTAAAAAAATGAAACTGAATTAACAAAAATTTCTTGAGTTGTAATCGTCCATATAGTTCAATGAAGATTGTATAGTTGGCACAACTGGTGACAAGAGAACAGCTGATCATAACACACTACTGCCATCTAGCGGGATATTTGTAATGATTAGATGGTACAATAATATATTTTCTCTGATAGTTTAGTATTTTAGTATAAGAATTAATATTTTATTTTATTAGAGTATATACTTTATTTCTTATGATATTGACATAATTTCTTCTAATCGTATAATACTCAATTAAATCCCACTCGAGTTTTGATTTTCTCTAGATAAGTCAAAACCTCTAATGAGATTACTGTTGACAAAATCTTTACAATTAGTGAGATTTTTACACAGTTTCTAATTTACCATGTAGGGTAAACTGTCCTTTCGTTGGTACCCCTCCAATAGTTGGCACCGCCTAATTAAAATTTTGATAGGAAATGCATTAATTGGCATACGTGTTTCTTACGAGTTTCGTTAGCCAGTTACTTAATTGTTATTCTGCAATTTAATTTTAAAATATCTTGCTCATTACTTAGAGGATATCGCTTGCAGATGGAAGTTCTGTGAAATATCTCTCCTATTCTGGTGATTTCATAGCGGTAAGTTAAGAGCAGAGAAATTTTTTGTACCTGAATAACTATTACTGTACTGTAATCGTTTTTAAATTTGTCCGGATAGGTGCAAAACCTAGGCTTGGATTCCTAAGAAGTATGATATATTGTAGATTGGGTAACTTGCATTTTTACGTACCGGAATGAGGTGCCTATAAATAGTGTGTCAAAACTCGCAGTTTTCAGTTGTTGGCGTGTACTGCCAATAAACAGGTTTATGAGTGAAATATTTTCTTAGATAACATATTGTCAAATTAGTCCTGCTTTTCTTATTTTATGTATTTATTTAAGTAGCTAACTAACTAGTGAGTACAAATTAAAATTATGAAACAAAAATGAAATATGAAAAATGGATGCTAATAATAGCTCTATTTTTAAAAGATAACATCTCTATCTAACAATTGGCACTGGTGCCAATAACTGGAAAACTTCGTGCCAACAACTAGTGTTAGGCCTATGTTTGCCTAAATTTTTCCTATCACAGACTGAGTAGTAGGCCTACTGCTAGTTTCTAACTTGAAAATAAAATCTCACAGTGGACAACATGGCACCATATAAAAAGACATAGGTGCAGTGAGGAAACTTTAAAAGAAGCTCTGCGAGCTATAAGGCATTGAATGACGTTTAAAGCTGCAGACAAAATATCTGGTGTACCTAGAGCTACTTCGCAGTTTCGATGTAACGAAAAGTTTACGAAAACATCTCGTGGTCCAGGTCCTGTCCTTAACAGTGAAGAGGAAAGCACTCTCGTTAGGTGAGTTATTAATGCAATTGGGCCTACATAAATTTAATCATCAATTTAATCATCGAGATCTTTGATTTTTTGGATCAATGAAAATTTTTAATTAAAGCATTCGAATTTATTTTCTGATCATTATTTTCTTCAGGCAAAGTTTTTCGAAATGTAAACGAGAAATTTTCAAAAATATATTTACATGTCATTAACACCTTTCTGGGTGGATCTTCGAATGGCCCTGTAAGGGATTTCCAAGTTGTAAAGAAGATCTTCAAACCAGTGTGAAGGAATTTCTTAAAGAAAACGATCGCCCAAATCCTTTTAAGGACAATAATTCTGGTGACAAATAGTACAAGTCCTTAAAGAGGCACTCTGAAGTTCCCGCCAGGACTCCTGAAGGTGTCCCTGCGACAAGAGCATGCGTGAGTCAAGAATTAGGCTAAACTGTTACACAAAGGCTTTTTATATCGACTAGTAATTAGGAGGTAGAATAACCGGGAGTAAAGATTCGCATGGGGTAAAGATCCTATTCTAAACATTTTGGTTCCTTGAATCCGCAGGTGGTAGCATTATTGCGGCAAGGTCTGCCAACTTAGAAGCTTTGTTTATACCAAATTTGGTATTTCTCCGTATAATGTAATGCTCTTTCCTGCCTGAATGCGTGACTATAGACGCCGTGTTGGTGATGGCATTGCTATTTGTTTCTAATATGTTTCAATCGTCTTTCGCGAGGTTCATGTTGCACATGCGCAAAAAAAGTAATAAAAATACTGTTCTTGTGTACAATAGCATTCACTGCAAGACAGACAAGGACAACACTATGTTAGAAAAAGATAGCAATACGCTCATGCGCTCAGCATTGGCATCACGCTTTTAAAGCATTGAGTTGTGTCTCTTATTTAGTATAGAGCTCACTGCAGCGAAACCCACTCCCTACCCGATGGGAGAGGGGGCTTATACCTCAGACCGTTGAGGAGACGGGAGAGGGGACTTACACCGCAGACCGTTTGAGGGAGAATGTGGGGGGCTGTTGGCGTTTAATGGTAGACGGATTTGGAAGGATGACGGGACTAGTCGTCAGGGTGTTAGCGGTTAGGTCGGTTTGGCGTAGGCGGAGTCGGTGGGCTTGCAACTCATCCCAGGAGCGCACAATTGACCTCAGAGTGCGTTGCATAGGGATGTTCCCCTCCCGGCCTCATAGAGAGAGAAAAAAAAATGAAATGCCAAATTATGATTTTCTCTCAAAAAGGAATGTCGTGGTAAAGTACGGAATCCTAATTACATGTTAACAATGTTTCATTTTATCACAAACTCAACACATGGTGAATAGAATACTTTCAATAGCAGAAGAAAACACATGTGTGAATTTACTTCAGATGCATTTGTGAATTTCTGAACAAAATTTCTATAGGCTAGAGAAAAAACTGCATTCATTAGATCATTTTTAATGTAACAAAATGTTTAAAATTTTAAAATCGAGAAAACGAGTATCAAAGTGCAGCATGTATATCAGACCAATCCAACACAGCGTTTGAGGGCTAGGGCGCCCTGACGCTGCCCTGTGCCTGCCCTGGGCGGGCTCCCACTCCTCTCTTTCGCTGCGGCTGTGGTAGTGTACGAATGCATACGATCATCAATACTCTTCTCGTCTGTTCGATGATATTCTGCAGGCATTGCTGGTTTATGCGTTCCATCAGTCATTCATTCGTCCATATGGTGTACTATCGTTTGTGCTTAACTCTTTTGAATAAGAATGAAGAGAAATGCGTCGACAGTTGGTTCAGGATTTAGCCCCTCTTGGGAGGGCTTGTATCTTGTCTAATCTGACGACAACAATGTTCAATGTTTAATATGTCATATCCAGGCTTCGAGACTTCGGACCCAATAGAGCAGTTCAGTGGGAAATCCGCATAACGGCGTACTGAGTATAGTGGTAAAGCGTACAGTGGGTTGGGGTACTGTAGAGTTGATGCAAACAAATACGCAAAGGAAAACGCTCTGGATTTGAAGGTTCTGACGAATAATTTGGTTTTCATACAAACTGTGTCTGAAACTACTACACGGTTAGAAAATTAAGAGCAAGAGATGCCGGAAGCCCTCAAATTAATTTAGAAAATTATGCAGAAAATTAATGAGACACCAAGTACACCGGTTACTGAACGTGTAAAACAGAAGTGGAAATCAATTTTATATAAAAAATAACGGCTATGGAACATTGAGTAACATAAACAGCAAATTAGTGGACGTAGTCACCCGAGAATAAAGGACTATCTCTTAGAGACTGCAATGATGTTAGGTTTCTTCGTTTTGCTCCTATCACGTCATACGACGTAGAGCGCAGCCTTTTACAGTACAAACTTTGGCAGATAACCGAAAAAGATTTACGTTTGAGACACTGAGAATGTATCTTGTAGTACATTGCATTTCGGTACTGTAATTGCACTTCCTAAAGACGACCAATAGGATAAATAAAAAAATTAAAATTGTTACATGCCTATTTCCATCATTAACACTGTGTATAATTAAACACAAATGCTTATAAAAGACAGGAGAACAAATACTTTTCACATTCTTTTGACATTGTCATTGTGTAATGTATATTTACTTTCAGAATGTACTTACGTGTGTGTTTCCCCATACTACCGTACTCTACTCTAAATAGCAACGTTGTTACCTCAACACATCTCTATCTACCTGCAGCGAGTCAACAACCTATAGTGCATGCACAGTAAACTTATTGTATCGGGTCCAAAGTCTCGAAGCCTGGTCATATCAATGTACGGGCAAAAACGTACAACATTAAGCGTCACTTTGAAGTTAAACATTCTGATAACCACGCTTATATTATCGGCGAAGAGAGGAAGGCATTAATAACGAGGTCCAAATGCAGTCTATTTACGACGAGGTAAATATCATTTCAACTAATTAAGTACTCTAAGGGCAATATAATTCATATTAATGGTTAGGTTAAAGTAAGTTTATTTTGAACAGTTGTCAACAATGTATGAAAATTATTATAAAAACGTTTGTTAAACTGTTAAAAAATTTTCTATCCGTTTAACTATGTATGTATTTTTTGTATAGTGGCAATGTCATTAAAAATTCATTTTCCCTTTCTTTCGCAGCACATTGTGCCAAATTCCGAAAGAACTGTCCATGCAAGCTATATTGATGCCCTAAATATCGCCAAAAGTAGCCAGTCTTTTACAGAAGGAATGTTTGTAAAGGAGTGCATTATTTCAACTTCAGAGATATTGTGTCCTTTCCTGGTGACGTTATTTGAGTCAATTAGTCTCTCTCCACAAACAATCTGTTGCCGCTTGTAGGAACTTTGTGATCATTTTTAAACGCCCTTTTGTGTAAATGTTGGGCAGGCTCGAGTCAAATTTCAAAGAGAATTGATAAAGATTCAGTGTCACACAATTTTGAAAGATAGATATTACAATATTCCAGGCGGCCTCGTTGCGTTTTATAACTTGGAATAAAAAGAGTTTCTGCTTATCCACGCACTGACATGCAAGTTAATAATTGTTATGTTTGGCTGTACATACTTTGCGAACACATATTCTCAGTCATGAACCTGAATAAGAGTAAAACTAATCATGTTTGTTCGATGTTATGTTGGAAGCAGTGTTACGCATTTATTTCACTCAAACAATTTTCCCTGATAGCTGAAAGGGAAAGAACTCAAAGAAATGTCATTTGTCTTCTTCACTGCAGAAAAAAGGACAATTTTATTTTGTTGTATTATTTTGTAATGGCCAATTGTTGTAATTCTTACATTCTTCCTAAGTATCATAAAATGTGCCCTCCATATAGGACCGTACCTCACTGGCTCACTCAACCCCTTGCAGGCATGCAACCCTCTCTGCGATCGGTATTTCGTCTCTTTCCACTCACTTGCTATCTCTCTCTAGGGCTTGGCATAGTTCCTCCAAACCCAGGGCAGCCACAGGGCTGGTCTGATGTAGCCTATATGATATATTATATCGTTATGCTTTCTTCCTATATAGATCTACCACACACATTTTTCTCCTACATAACAGCGCGAAATAGCCTGTGAAAAGTAAAATTAGATAGAATGAAGAACAAAATCTGTCAGCATGACAGCTGAATGTCAGGTTAAAGAGTTGCAGCCCCACGCATGCGCTGGTTCGTTTAAATTGATCCTGAGGGGTTTCAAATTATAATAGTGCCAAAATTAGGACAGATTTAGAAAAATGAAACATTATTTTATGTTTAGGATAGATTTAGAAAACTGAAACATTATTTTATGTTTTAGTGTTAAAAACAAATTTTCGTTTTTAATGATTGTTTCGTTATTTTCACCCATCGATACCTTTACTATTAAAGCAGCTTGTAAACTTGTCAATAAAGAAATTATAATAATTCATTATAATGTGCATTACCATACGTTTGACTTGCAGGCATCACTTGTTTGTGAAGAATATGATCTCCAATGTTTTAATAAAAAATGTGCATTGTGACATTCGCAGGGACAAAATGGCACTTACACAGAAAGTTAATCACACCCTCTTTCCACTTCAAGATACTGGAAAACTTTGTCCCAATATTCGCAGAAAAATGTGATATTCTAGTAAATAAACTAAAGGAAGAAGTTGGAAGAGAGGTATTTGACATCTACCCCTACATCTCTGCCTGTACACTGGACATAATCTGCGGTAAGTATAACGACCTAAGAATAATAATTGAATAAAGCAAATGCAATGTTATTAAGGTAAAATACGGTTGAGGGAGTTGTGGGTCCTAGTCGGTACTTGTTAAAGATCCGAGATTCACGTCTCAAATCTGGCTGAAGACGATGAACTTTTCAAAAAGTGCCGATTCTTACGTTGTTGTTATTAAGAAGTAAAGTAATACTGGGACACCAATGTCATTAATTAGTGTCACCCAAAATAATCCTGAATAACAATAAAGTCAGACAAATTATTCCTTCTCCTCGCCTAAGTATTCTGCCTCAAGCAGATTTCTCTACGGAAAATTCAGCTTGCAGGTAATTCTATTCTCGAGATAGGAACATTAAAATCAGTTATACAGATTTTAGATGGATCCATTACTCATTACTAGACATCGGATTTATATGCAAATGTATATTTAGTTTGCTTTTACTTGTGAGATGTAATTAACTTTTGCAATACGTTTCATGTTTTTCTGTTTTTGTGCCGGTATGTGAAGTTTCATAGTGCATATATCTGCATATTACGCTATTTTTTTCATGCATTGAGCATATAATACATGTATTTTTTAATTTTCAATTTTAAAATTAATATTTAAACACATTAGTGACAAGATAATAAAATCCTTACTATGGAGACACCCATAAGGAGCCTGTCCGCGCGCTACTGACAAAATTACTTGATGTGACTAGGGATGTTACATATTTACAGTTGAAAGAAGGAATGTTTGCGAATCCCATTGAGAGTTAATGCTCACAAAGAGAAATATACAGATCTCCCTTTACTCCCAGAGCCAATAGTTACCCCCTGGGGTAAGTGGATTGAAGCTGCTGTCGCTATTCAGATAATTTCAATGCAGTTACAGAATTCTTTGGTGTGCTAAATGCAACTGAAGATTTTGTCAATTAAACGTTCATAAAATATTTTAATAGTGAATATTTGGAAAGGGACTTGGCTATAGTCAAGGGACATTTCAAAGTTATATCTGAAGCCACAAAACGACTCGAAAAGTCTGGTTTGTCTTTACATGAATTTTTAACAATCCTCAATGAGATTTAGAGTAAACTTCAGAGTGCTCCTTTAAAGTACGCAGAAAAATTAAGCAATAGGCCTAAATTATGGGCTGTTTTAGGGAGAAATCCTGACATTGAAGTTGTATGTTTTGTGGATAAATACCGGTATCTTACAGGCGAAAACATTGTGCTTCCAGAAGAAATTTCTCCAGAGTTAGTAAGTGTTACTTTGAAATTTTGTTCAATAATATCTGTAGACGTGGAAAGATCCTTGTCAGCATACAAACTTGTGTTAAATGATAAACGTCATACCCTTACCACTGGGTATTTAGAGAAAATAATCGTTGGGTACTGAAAATAAAATTACAACGATCAGAATGATGTCTAAAGAAGAATGTACATTGTAAGTACCAAAAGGCATAAGCCTAAAATTAAAATTTTTAGTGCATGCTTAGTACAGTGGTTCTCAACCTTTTTTGAGTGACGACACACTTTACTGAACGCCCATGATATCGCGACACACTTATTTGTTTTTATTAAAAATAATGATATAATAATAACAACCAGTGCTTTTCTTCTGGAGAAAAAGGTGGTGGAACTCTGTGTAGAATATTTTATCTCGGACGGGGAGATGATTACTGTTCACTGCACGGAAATTTTGTCGTTTTTAACCTCCTATTCGTCCAACCAAGTCTTTCGAAGACTAAGCGGAATTCAAAGAAAAATAATAGATCTATTAAAAACATAGTACGTTTTTCACACTTATTTCAGTTACGTGATGAAAAATGTAACAAAAAGATGCCGGAATGCCATTCCAGAGCGTTCCGTCAGAAATGAGCACTAATAACAATTTCTATGTAGTATCGGACATTCAGTGTTGTAAATAGGTCGATATTAACACGCAATCTAAAAAAGAATAAAAACAAGCAAGCAGCAACTTGCGTGGCATTAGAAAAAACAAAGGTATATGTCAAAATGTCCGATAAAAGATTTTTATTATAGTCTTTGGAAACTCACCTATTTAAATTAATTTCAAGTCTGCGCTTGGTGGGTTGCATAAAGTTTCTCTATACTTGGCCTTATGATTGACAGGCCAACACATAAATCATCTTCAACATGCAGCAGTCTGTTATTTTGTTTAGAATTCACTATTTTTATGATAGAAAATGCTTATTCACATAAGTATGTCGTTGAAAACGACAGTTCTAAATGTATGTTTAGTTTATTCGGCACCATCGACTGATTTGACAAAACATTTCCGCCTGTAAGACACGCCACGCCAAACCATATTGCAAGTATTCATCACAATAACGAAACGCAGTAAGTTTTTTCGAACCCTGAAGGGAACTTTCAATCACATTATTTGAATTAACATCTAAGCCAGAACTTAATTCAGATTGAGTTCTTTTAATTAAAAATTTGTCTATGATAAAATCTAATAAGGTACTTTTGACAAAATAGTCGCACTATCACCTTCTCACACGTAGCCTATATACTGAAACTGACCATTATGTTCTGACGATTGTAAACTCTGTTCATTACTAGGTGGGAAGAGTAAACGAATTATTAAGCATTGTTGGAGGTGTTCACTTTCATTCGAATTATCGCCAGGCAGAAAAATTAAACTGAGCATTGTTTTCACGTGTTCACGTTTCATTAGTGCTGTCTGTCCCAAAATAAAATTTACCATATCAAAAACTTCGTTGTAAATAAAAAATGCGTTGTAAAGAGACTTCCTGTATGGCATAAAATTTATTTTTCAATTCCAAAATTTCGCGACACACCGGTTGGGAACCACTGGTTTAGTGCATACTTTCGAAATAATAAAGGATGTTTTATAGATTTTGACGGCATAAATGCATGCATTTTAGGTATTTTTAGGGCATATAAATCCGATGTCTACTCATTACTATGTGTGGATTCTTATTTAGCTGCTATCTTTTGAATTATTTTTCAAATCATCCTCTTCCTTCTTCATTCTTTATCGTTCTATTGTCAATTTATGTATTACCTGTTTCCTCTTAACTTCTTCAGACGAATACCTACTTCGCCTGTGAGTAGGACACGATCTGGGTTAATGAAGATTATTGGTTTCCTATAAGGTCATACTACAAATGGCTTTTAAGAAACCCGGAGGTTCATTGCCCCCCTCACATAACCCCACCATTTATCTCTATCCTGAGAAAGATTAATCAATCCCTACCATCACATCCCACTTCCCTCAAATCGATTTTATTATTATCCTCTCATCTACGCCTTGTTTTTTTTTTTCTCTCAAGTCTTACAATTAACACTCTATAATGCATTTCGAGATTCACCCATACGTGCTACATGTCCTGTCCATCTCAAACGTCTGGATTTAATATTTCTCACTATGCTAGATGACGAATACAATACGTGCAGTTCAGCGTTGTGTAACTTTCCCCATTTTCCTGTAACTTCATCCCTCTTAACACCAAATATTTTCCTAAGCACTTTATTCTCGAATACCTTTAACGTCTGTTCATGTTTAAAAGTCAGAGTCTAAGTTTCACAAGCATACAGAACAACCGGTAATATAACTGTTTTATAAGTTTTAACTTTCAGATTTTTCGAGAGCAGACTGTATCATAAAAGCTTCTCAATAGTATAATAGCAGATATTTCTCACATTTATTCTGCGCTTAATTTCCTCTAGCGTGTCATTTATATTTGTTACTGTTGCTTCCACCTTTTGAAAGGATAAATTCCAATTTTTATATTTTAAGTTCGTACTATGTTGCGGTCATAAATATATATATATTGGATTTACTTCCAAATATATATCCTCAATTACTTCAAGTAAAATTCCCGTGTTTTCCCTAAAAGTTTGTGGATTTTCTCCTAACTTATTCGAGTCATTCGCGCAGCTGTTGTATCCCGTTCAATTCCAAACCTTCCCTGTTTTCCTGAACTTTCCTAATGGCATATTGTAGAGCAAAGTTAAAAAGTAAAGGTGATAGTACACCTCCTTGCTTTAGCTCGAGTGAATTGGAAAAGCGTCTATACGGACTCTGCTGTAAGTTTCACTAGAGACATATTTTAATTAATCGAACTAGTTTCTTGGGAATACCAAATTCAATAAGAATATCATATAAAGTTCTCTCTTAACCGAGTCATATGCCTTTTTGAAATCTATGAATAATTGGTGTACGTTTACTTATATTGTGATTCCATAATTCACAGAATCCGCAATGGGAACGTGTGTAAATGCACAGAAACACGAAAATTCAGATTATGTTACAGCTGTGAACGAGTAAGTATACAGAAACATCTTTTATATTACATTCATTGAACATTTTTCAGGAGGAGGAAAAAATACATTTATTCATCCTATGGCAGCCGTACATAGGGGATTGTGAATTCTTACGTTTTCGAAAGAAAAAAATAATAATTACATATAGGAGATTTTATTATTTGCTGTATCACTAATTAAGTTATTTAATAGAGCAAAAATCTGAAAATAGATAAATGTCACACAGGAGTTATTGCAGGAAGAACGACGAAATTCCATTTACGTTCGTCCCCCTCCATGCTCCGCATTTCTGCCAAACTTTACCAAACTTTCTTCAGAGTTGTCTCACCCTCCCCTAACCATCACTCTGCTACCAGAATATTGAATGTCAATTATAATGTCATACTCCTTGGTTTTTAATCTTTTTTGTTTAGACCTACTGCTTTTAGACATACTGACCTGGGAGCAGTGCGCTATAGATATATCTGCTTGATTGTAGACCAGTGGTGGGCAAAATGAACGCAACCTACAAGACAGGATTTAAATGGCAACTACATACTGTGGGAGGAGTTGCACTGTGCAGTGCAGTGATGGATTTACAGACAGTTGCGCCACTACACTCCTACCTACCATATGTAATTACAATAGTCCATTCACGTGATATTTAATTAATAATTTTTCAAAGCAATTTCTTCGAAATTGGGATTTATATCTGTGCATACTATTTTCAGTTGCACAAGGAGATGAGCATCGCTTAAGCGGGATCTGTGGTTGGACTTCATAAATTTCATTTTAGAAAACAGCTGATCGCATTGGTAGGTTGATGAATACATACCGTCATTTCCCATAACTGTGGTCCTGGAACACAACTATGGTCCACGATACAACCATGCAAACATCATTGTAGAAGTAATGTAGACCGTTCGTTGATAGCTGCAGTGACTTGAATTCTAACTACAGTACAGCAAACATATAGATAAACGACGTAATGGAGTACAAAATTTGAACAGTTGTATCGTGGACAATAGTTATGTTCCAGAACCATAGTTATGGGAAATGACGGTACTCATTATTTTTTAAGCAAACTGTCTAAGCAGTGGATATGTAGTACTGGACATCTTTTAAAAAATTTTAACCCCCAGTAGACCTTCACATTCTGCTTTCAAGAAGCTATCATTCTGCAAATTCAGTACCTCTAACTGCAATTCTGGGATAACATTTTCAATTTAAACATGACAAGTAGTGGCAAAAATATTGAAATCTTTCTCCATCCTTTGAAAATCACTGAATCTGTGTTCTTTGAACTCATATAACAGGTGGTTTATTTTAAGAATGTACATATTTAAGTTCGCGTCCTGAATATTTGTAACTGATCCTAAACATGAGAACTGAAAGAACCACCTTTCTTGTAAGTGTGATATCCTCTCGATTCATATGATTCTGCGAAAGACATTGTATCACTATTGAAGCTCCGAAGTACAGCAATCCACTATAATCCGCCACGTATACACGCAGTATTTTCATGGAGTCGGGGAAGGGGAATGTAGGAGGTACGTTTGATGCTTCGCTGAGGTCTGACGTCACTGCGGCAATGCCGCAGAAATGCCCGCCATTGCTGTAGACGGACTTCCTTAAGAGAATACTAATCGTGTTCAGTTTGTTTCATGAAATAAATATATTTATGTTGAAGCTAAGTACAGTAGAGGAGGAAAACCTATCCTGTGGCATTGTCACGTGCCGTGGATATGGATATGGAACGGAAAGATAGGTCTTACAAGAAAACAATATCATGGAGGAAGATGAAAATGTTATTTTTATTTTCTTCCATCATGTTTAATGATATCAAAATAAGTATTTACACAAATTTTGGTCATACGAGAGCAATTAAAAGAGTAGTTTAAAATTTAATGGAAATATTTACTGGAATAGATACAGCAATTGTTGAGTTACTTTTCAACATATTCTCCACACGACTTGAGACATTTGTCATACCGTAGGATAAATAAATCCCTGTGTCGTTGAAGTCTGCAGGTTGGAATCGAAAGCAATGTGTAACAGCAGTCTGCACCTCTCTGTCGATCCAGCAATACGACAAATGTCTCAATTCCAATGGGAAATATGTTGAAAAATAGCTCAACAATTGCTGCATCTGTTTCAACAAATTGTTCCAATGAAATTGTGTTGTCTTTTTATAAAGGGTCCGAGGGAAACCTATTTCACGGCCTTCGCAGTTGCGATCGAGTGGCCAAAATTTATACAACCACTTGTTTTTGACATTATTAACTTGAAGGAAGAAATAAAATAACTTTTTTTATCTATCGCCGTGAGAATGTTTGCTTGTTATACTGAGACGTACTTTGATGTCGGTAGATTCATGTAATATTAACCATCATGAAACAAACTTTTTTTCTAATAGCTCATTCTTTCCCCTCTCGCACAGCTCACATGCGAGGTCCCGCCTCCTAATTTATACTTCGGATATGTGCAGCTTGTAATGAACTTCACACGAGAAACCAAATTGACATTAAGGATAGTTTATTTCTTTCATTTTATTTTACTCAAACTAATAGTTTTACTTATATAAAAAAGGGGGTACATAAAAGTCTCAGAAGTACAAGTTAGAAACCACTTATATCCGACAAAAATTTATTTTAGTAGGTTATTTTACGACGCTTTATCAACATCCCTGGTTATTTAGCGTCTGAATGAGATGAAGGTGATATGCCGGTGAAATGAATCCGGGGTCCAACACCGAAAGTTACCCAGCATTTTCTCATATTGGGTTGAGGGAAAACCCCGGATAAAACCTCAACCAGTAACTTGCTCCGACCGAGAATCGAACACGGGCCACCGGTTTCGCGGCCATTCGCGATAACCGTTATTCCACAGGTGTGGACTCCGAGATAAATATTTACATAAAATTTTATCTTTTATTCGCAATTTTCCTACCACATATTTTACTGTTATTTAGTGCTCAATTGGATGTTTGAATTAAAAATAATATTCCAGTTTACTTTTAACAGTAATTAATTTTTTCAGAATGAAAGTGATCTTATCAGAACGAATGGCAAAACCGTATCTAGCTTCGGACTTCATTTTCAACCTTACCAAGTGGAGCAAGCTTCAAAAGAAGAACCTTGCAATAATGCACGGATTTACTAAGAAGGTAAGATATTTTAATTGATTGCACGTCGGAAATTGAAGACCTGAATTGCAGAACATCCCAAGTCCACTTTTTTTCGATTTGCACTTTTTTGTTAAAATGAATGTACATACCTCCTTGCACTATATTACCGCCGAAGTCCAACTCTTACCATATATAATGACACAATATAATTCTTAATGAATGGAATAACTTCCCAAGTCCATGGACTTGGTCAGTTTTTCCATGCAGTGAAATGTTTATTTAGTTATTTCAGTCAGTTTCCTTACGACCTTTGCAGTGAGAACATTAAAATTTGTGAAAGTTGATATTTTACTATTTTTATTAGATTATTTTACGACACTGTATCAACATCTTAGGTTATTTAGAGTCAGAATGAGATGAAAGTGATAATGATAATGCCGGTGAAATGAGTCCGGGGTCCAGCACCGAAAGTTACCCAGCATTTGTTCAAAGTGGGTTAAGGGAAAACCCCGGAAAAAATCTCAACCAGGTAACTTGCCCCGACCGGGATTCGAACCCGGGCCACCTGGTTTCCCGGCCAGACGCGCTAACCGTTACTCCACAGGTGTGAACTATTTTACTATTTAAAATAGAGGAAGTTTCAAGTCATAGGGATTGAAAAATACGTGGGGAAAAAAACCTAAGTTGTGTGAGAAATGGAAAAGAAATTTAGCAAAACGGAAACGTAATGCAGGAGAAGAATATACAACAAGCACAGGGAAAATACATTCAGGCCCTAGCTGCATATGCAGAAGAAAATGTCGTGATATGTTTAGTGTCAGAAAAGGCATCTATTCTAAGTAATTTTAATGTTTTGGTTGACAAAAATAAGTAAAACGTTCATCTTTGTGGACTGATGACACCAAATGTTGTTTCCTGCCGAAGACCGCGAACAGAAGAATGTTCCCAAAATAACTTCACTATTAAGTAAAAAGTAAGTTGAAATACTCAAATACTTTTTCATACTATATATACCATATTAAACAAATAACCAATCTTAGCTACAATGAAATATTGCCATCGATTTTATGAACTCTTTCATAAAATATTCAAAGTGTTCAATTCGTCCCTGCTAGACTAGAGTTTTTCGATGAAACTGTACTTATATTATTATATATTTTTAGGTATCCGTAGGCACAACTAATAATCTTATATGCCGGATATGGCAGCTTGCAGTCCTCATGGCATCGGGGAAGGGAGAGTAAAATGTCTCGCAATGATAGCTGCAATGGGGGAATCTCCTACTGGTAAAAGAGATCTCTATAATAAGAGACCCCATAGTAAATCTGCTGAGACCTTAAGTAAGGTACTGTATGTTTAATAGGTTTTCTTTCGATTTTTAAATTTAAAAAATTTCACTAAATATATATTTAGTGTAGTCGTGAATATGGTAAGTTTTATTTTCTTTTTGTAACAGATAGGTGATCACATACAATCCTTTCCTTTATAAAGTGAGCCATTATGGAACGAATAAAAGTAAGAGGCGATATCTCTCATCAGAACTAAGTATTATGAAAACCTACACCCTCTATCTGGAGAAGTATTACCCAGAAAGTTACTTAAAATCAAAAGTGTTACAACTCCTGAAAAAGAAATGCAGAGTTGAAATATTGTTGGTTCCACAAAATACTATACTTACAACTTCAACTATGCTTTCGGATGTCCTGCTACGGACGTGTATAATACATGTGTTGAGTTAGGAAACAAGTGAAATTCTGCACAAATGATAGCTTGAAGAGGCAGATGACACAAAAGGTAGCAATATTCTACTACAACAAGAAAAAATTCTCAAATCTTGCCAAAAAAAGAATAACATTGATGTCCTATATTTTCACTTCCAACAGAACTTGCCATGCCCTTACTGCCTGTGAACAAGATATTCTACCTCTGTCAGCTGTGACAATTCAACTTTTGTATTCACAGTGCAAAATCAACAAAAAGCACAATGTTCATATGGAATGAATCTCAGGGACACATGGGTGTTAACGAAGTTGTTTCGTGCTAAAACAAATATATTACAAATGTACTGTCTGCAGAAGTTGACTCGCTGTACTTGTTCCCCGATGGTTGCATTAATCAGAACAAAAATATGACAGTGGTTCAATATTTACAACTTTGGTTGCTTCTGAACGATTCAAGTGCATCACTCACTACTTCCCTATAAAAGGTCACAGTTTTCTTCCATGTGACACAAACTTTGCAAGAATAGCAAAAATCAAAAGGAAGAAAGAAAAAGTAGAAACTCCGAGACGATGGGAATACATTGTGAAGAATGAGCCAAATTTCAATGTGGAGACTTTCAAGAACACAAACAACACTTGAGACAGTATTATAAAATGTCAGCGAAGTGCAGAGGTCAGAAGTTGTCTGTTTCAAAGTACAAAATATTTAAGTAACTCAAACAAATTTCCAGAGAAAGTTACAGAAAATATGAGAGGAACAGATTTTGTGATATATTCCTTGATGAAAAATCCTTTCCAGCATGTCACTTTTAGCAACCTCACCTTGTTTGCCAATACACTGCCTATAAAGTCAGAAAAGCTGGAAAATCTGAAACGTTTAGTGAAGTATTTATCACCAGCAGGTGCAGTTATATTTATCTCACAGGATTTTCTCAACCTGAAATAATATCGATGGACTTCGGAGAAGAAGAAGCAGCTGACTGAAATTTTTCCAATAAAGGAACAGCTGATAATTTACTAATTTCCTACTTGCAAATAATGTGATTTGTTATTTTCTCATGTTATTACCATCATTTGTGTTCCAATGTCTAAATAATATCTTAAATAAAGTGATTTTTTCTTCCATAACCTATTTTTTACCACTAATTGAAAAACATCCCAAGTCCATGGCTATATATTAATAATTTCATCCTAAATTAGGCACTGTAGGTTGTAAAATTTTTAGGGAGTGTAAATAGGAGCATGACATACACGCTGACCAAAAATGACTTCAGTGAAACAAAAACTTCTATAGTTACGAAGTTTTTGTCTCTACTGAAAAAAATAGTTCTATGGACTTGGGATGTTCTGCAATTCAGGTCTTCAATTACATTTAAGACGTTTCGAAAGCATTTAACTTTAATAATTAACGTAAGATCAACAACCGAAGAACCTCATCTAATTCAGTAAAAATACATAATTTTCTTTCTATGTGAATATTAACTGAAATAAATATGGTTATACACTATCAAAAATTTTAACATGTTATAGGTAAGGAGGTATTTCATACCTTACAGTGTTAAAAATATTGTATGAACATGCAGACATTCATGGAAGTACGACATGAAAACCACTGAAAATCAGTAGATATGGAGGTATATTGATAATAATTTACCTTTTCAAAATTTAAGACTAAAAGCTGTTGTATTGTAAAAACAAATAGAAAATGAATTACAAATTTAAACTTTCATTTTTTTCTTTCAGGTCATTAGAGAACGTAAACAACAAAGAATGAAAAATGTTCAAGAACATTTTCCAGAAGACGACGTATATTTCGGTAATGGAATGTTATTTTGTATTATCTCTACAAAATTTTGTTTAACATGGATATAGAGCAGCACTGAAACGAGTTCTTATACTCAAATCTATATTAATCTGTAGATGAGGAGGAGAGATCTGGCATGTGAACTGTATAATGGAGAAAGAATGAGCTATCAGAAAAAGAGTTTTGTTTCATGATGATTAATATTATACGAATCTACCGACACGGAACTTCATTTAAGACTAAAACCTATCCTCCCGCTCCCGTAACCATTGATGATACAGTCATGGTACGTGACAACGTCACAGGACAGGTCTTATCTCATCTACACTAAAAGGTTAAATTGTAGACGACAGCTTATTTAGATTTCATATTAGACGGTCTGTCATTTCATCCCGCAATAAATCGGTCATAAATTTCGCTCAAACTTCCGCATTGTACAATTTAAAATTTCAGTACCAACAAATTAATCCTATGATATACAGAGTGGAAGTGAAATAGGCTTGCAGATTTCCAGAGCGAATAGCTCATATTGTATGTAACAAAAAACTGTAACATCATGTAGGTGGAAAATTCATTTTTTTCCCCAAATGTTTAACAATCTTTTATCCGGTAACTATTGCAAGTAGGATCATGATTTTTGATCATATCCATGGGAAATGTAATTAAGAATAATTGAGACCCGGAAACCAAGAGGGGCCCAAGTTCATTACATCAAACTTTTGGGAAATTGAAAAAAAATGTTTGCTGTTGCTACAAAATGCCTCTGACTAATTATTTTTTGTTTCGTAAGTACATCTCCATTACATCTTTTCATATAACGATGGCTAAAAGCTTCTACTATTTATTTTGCATGAGAAATAAATTTTGAAATTCATTAAATATTGGGCCCCTCTTGGATTCCGAGTCTCAATTTATCTCTCTATCGTATTTAAAAAGCGTGCACAGTTTTCGTGTAAATTTAATTTAAAAAAAACCCAAAATTCAAGCCATTGCACGAAGCGGATGAGTGGCAACGCAGATATAAGCAGCTTGCTTATGGAGAATCACCGAGTTCGTTGACCTCTTACTCTGTATGACGAGTAGAGTTTATTAGCGACGATTTTGCCGGACTACTGAAACTTCAAACTTAATTTTATAATTAACAGTGCATTTAATCACAAAACTTAATATAGATTTTCTATTTGTTTACGTGTATCCTATCGTCCCTTTAAATCTGCAGAGTTATTTCACTTCCACCCTCTATAAGCTTAGCAATGATTTTATTGTTTGTGATTTGTATTTCCAGAAAGCATAAATAATAGATATCTATTTATGTAATAAGTTTGTAAAAAGCGATTTTGGCCCGAGGGATATTAGGGGAAAAAAGGGCAAGTTGATCAGGCCCCAGAACATTAAAATACTAGTTTACTCCCAATTTTGGGAGCGATAATGCGTTGATTATTGACCAGTCGTGCATAAAATTACTCTTCGTGCCCAACCAATTGTTAAAAAAATTCTTATAAATAGGCCTACGCTAACTCCACAACTCAAATTCCTTAATATAACCTGAGAAAAGAGTATTGAGTCTCCAAATTAAAGTGTGTTATTGATTCCATATTACTTTCTTAACCATAATTACACTATCTGAAAATTGTTGTCCATTTTCAAAATCCATTCATTTCTACTATAAATTATAGTCTACAATAGCTTGTATGTAATACAATATATTACTCGCTATTGCTTCTTCAGGACAAAAGAAGCGTATAGCTTTCTTGGACATGTTGCTGGAGGCATCTGAGGATGGTAACAAATTGACAGACGAAGAGATACAGGAAGAAGTGGACACTTTCATGTTCGAGGTAAGAGTTTACATCATAGATTAGCATTCGGAAAATATTAGTCTATATTTAGTTTACATTCTTTAATTTCATGATACAATGGATATGATTGAATAAGTGATCAGTAGACAGCGGAAAAAAGTCAAATAAAAGTCATGTTTACGGTTTACAAGTACTGTACGCATAGACTATGGCATGAGGTGTGCATGCTTCCCAAGTAGGTAGCTACAACACGGTACCGTCCGCAGAGAGCACCACTCGAACACCGAAAATCACTGGTCAGCAATGATTTTGTTAAATAAATAATTTCGGGTGTTTCTTATGTATTTCCATCTGCTGATTCCAAAAATGAAGTCAGAAATTTTCCATCACCCACCATTTTTTTAAAATTTGAAAATAAATTTGTTCCAGTTTAGTAGTATTTGTGGTGTATAACATGCTGATTAGAAGGCGTATTTTACATTTATATTTCATTACATTGTGTCAACAATTGACTTGTAACATTTGGTACTGTTGCCTGTGAATTCACGAATAACAACAATAACATTTCCCTCACAAAACTGTGATTTTAAGGTAAATTTCCCAGATGAATAGAAGTTTTCTTCAAAGAAAGAAGCCAATCCTGTGCTCTCTTTCGTTGTGAATTGAATTGTGATAGAAGTATATAATACCGTACCTAATAGTGCATTGTATGGAGTAGTGTATAAGTGTACGAGTATAATGTATAAGAAATATGTCTTGAAAGAGTCTTATAGATAGAAACAACTTCTGTTAAGTGTGTTGTGAGGTCACTTTAAAATGGCAGAGACAAAATTTTACTCCTCTAGTTAGAAGAGCTTATGATGTTATTTTAACAACAAAATACACCAGAACAAGACATGGGCCCCGGAAATCTGTTGTGCTAAATATGTAGCACTTTTAACTGACTGGTTAAAAGGATCCCGTCTGCTTGACAAATATATCTGGAATAAATTCGAAGTCCATACATTGTTAAATATCAATATTTATTTTCTGTAATTCGGACTGTTCTTCATAGCCCAGGAGTTCCCATACCAACTCCACCAGATGACATAACATTGACAGAAGTAATTCAAAGTGTTCCTGATGTTCAGACTGAATTACAAAATGATCCAGATTTTGTGGAAAATGATACTATAAATGAACCTCACTTTCTAAGACAGGAGGATTTAAATGATTTGGTTCAGAATCTTGATTTAAGTAAAAAGAATTACTCGCCTCAAGATTGAGAGGCTGGAAGCTGCTGCAGGTAACACCAAAGTAAGTTTCTTTTGCCAACGCCAAAAGGAGTTTGAGCATTTGTTTTCTAAAGAGGAGGACCTACTTAGTTTTCTGCACTCATGTTGAGAATTTGTTCGAGTTAATAGGCATTGAGCATAAACCTGAGGATTGGCATTTGTTCATAGACCCCTCGAAAACAACTTTGAAAGGAGCGTTACTACATAATGGAAACAAATATCCATCCATTCCTTTAGCCTTTGCAGTTGGTATGAAGGAAAATTATGAGAAATTGAAGCTCTTACTATCCACTATCAAGTGTAACAATTTTTCTTGGCAGATAATGGGGATTTTAAAGTAATAGCTATCTCACTTGCGTTACAGCTTGGCTATACTAAATTTTGCTGCTACTTGTGCAAGTTGAATAGCAGAGATAAAAGTAATCATTATGTAAAAAAGAATTGGCCAAAGAGAGAATCACTTAATCCAGGACAAGATAATGTTCTTCACCAACCACTTGTAAGTTCTGAAAAAATCTTATTGCTTCCACTGCATATCAAATTAGGTTTGAGTAAGAATTTTGTGAAAGCAATGGATTGTGATGGCTGTGCATTTCTCTTCCTGAAAAATAAGTTCCCAAGAATCAGTGAAGCTAAACTAAAAGAAGGAATATTTGTTGACCTGAAATAAGGGAACTGATGAAAGATACGCAATTTGAAAACCAGTTAAATATGCAAGAAACAACTCCATGGGTGTACTTCAAAAATGTTGTCACGAACGTTTTAGGGAACTTCAGGTCTGATAACTAGGAGAGAACTTGTCAGTGAGATGATTGAGAACTACACGATCATGGGATGTAATATGTCTTAAAAAATACACTTTCTGCATCCCATCTCGATTTCTTTCCTGAAAACCTAGGGCTGTGAGCGACGAACATGGGAAGCGTTTCCACCAGGACAACGTGGAAATGGAAAGGCACTACCAGGGTAAATGATGTCCAAATATGTTGGCAGACTATTGTTGGATACTGAAAAGAGATGTTCCTCAAGCAAAGTGCAGCCAAAAATATGCTTCACATACATTTTAGGTCAATAAATGTAATTTCAGCTAAGATATCGTAATATTATAATGTATAGATACGAAAAATGTTTTTCATGTGATTACTCTAACACCCTGGGTGATGGAAAAGTTCTGTAAAAAGATTTGAAATCAGCACAAAAAAGTCACTTAGAATCACCCATTGTTTCCTATTTAAATTTTGTTGACCAGTGAAACAACTACCACTCTGCGTTCTCAGTCAGTCCTCGTCCTTACGTGAACAGAGAACATTGAGATACGTAAACATATTCTTCATTTGTGTTCGGTGAAGTGATCATAATGCGGAAGACATATGTTAAAAAACAAGAATATGGTGTCGACATTTTTAGCAATGATACTGGTGAAACAATTAAATGTGGGTTATGTATGTGTGCATTAAAAAAGATAACAAAACAATCGATAGAAGATCAATGTAATACACAGAAACACCTGAAAAATGTTGATCTATGTTAGAAGAAAATAAGGGTTAAAGTTCAAATTCCGCCTCAAATATGAAATATGACTTTTGCTAGGATTTGTGTCGAATGATGATAAGTTTCAATATTACATTGAAAACGTTGGAAAATCCTCACTTTAAAGGGTTTATAGAAAAGTACACAAAATATCAGGCACCTTCTGAATCATCAATTCGAAAATAGTTCTTACCTGCACGCCCCTCTAGTTTACCTACTATGCTCACATAAATAACAACCCTCTGACGAGACAAACTGCTCGCGTTGTAGTTACCTTCACATCCTAATAACTTTTTTCCACTGTCTAGTGATTAGCGGAGGTGCAGCATTACATAAGGAAAATGCGCTTGTTGAACAAATAATTTATGGTTAGAATACGAAAGCTTAATTTAGCTGACTAAAAGGATCCTGTAAAAATTTTCACAAGTGTAATAATCTCTGAATTACTTCCTAAAACATAATAATATCTCACTTTATTAAATGAAAATATATCATGCTACGTCATTAAAATATACCTGCAAATAACCCACATTCAATGCTACAGTTACAGACCAGATTCACTTGGATTATTACAAAAACGAAATAAAGAACAAAGTGATGAAGAAAAATAATAATGTAAATTTATGTTAAAGAAGACAATAATATGAAATAGAAATTCAATAAGTTGTTAATAATTAAAATGTGCTTACTTTGAAACTCTCGAAACGTTCGCCTGTATTTAATGAGCATTTTCATTAAGACTTCATAGATATTGACAAAACAAAAATGTTTCTGACTCACAGCATCGTTTCTCTCTTCTCAGGGTCATGATACAGTAGCAGCTGCAATTAACGCTTCCCTCCATCTGTTAGGCCTGCATCCTGAAATACAGGTAAGATATTTTGGTAGCTTCAAGTTTATTTTCAATTATTTTTCAAAGTACAAAAACAAAATCTCATACATAGCGGTAACTCTTATTGATATTCTGGCTGATATGTACATCTATTATTATCAAGCAATACCTCTCACGTGGCTATATGCTTCAGAGGAAAACCGATTGTTAGTACACATTTGAAGTTTGATTAGTGTAATATGTTACTATTAAAAAATAGTCAACGATGTATGCAATGGAGAGATAAAGGAACTGGTCACCCTACCCCATTATTTCTTGGCTTAGTTGCCTCATGAGTGATATTTTATGGATGCCACTTATGAGGTTCAAACTTGTCTTCGGACAGTTGATTAAAAAGCTAGAGTCGACCTGGTTGGCGAGTTGGTATAGCGCTGGCCTTCTAAGCCGAAGGTTGCGGGTTCGATCCCGGGCCAGGTCGAAGGCATTTAAGTGTGCTTAAATGCGACAGGCTCATGTCAGTAGATTTACTGGCATGTAAAAGAACTCCTGCGGGACAAAATTCCGGCACATCCGGCGACGCTGATATAACCTCTGCAGTTGCGAGCGTCGTTAAATAAAAACATAACAAAAAAAAGCTAGAACAACAATTCATTCATTCCTTTATACTTTTCTGCCCAAGGGAAGGTCTTTCACTGCAAACCCCACACTCTCCAGAAAGACTCGTACAGTAGACAGTTCCCGTGTCTCTCACTTACTAGTATGCACATTCGATACCTCGTAGAGATTAGTTTGACCAGTTTTAGAGGTTTTCCCCACTAAATATATATAAAATTCGTGGCGGAAAACATATCAGATGATAGATGATATTAAGATATATGGATCATATGGAATAAGAGGTAGGTAAAAAATAGGAAAGATGACACTAGAAGCAGTAGTACGTAGTAGGTGGCAGTTGCGGTGGTAGCAGTACTATAGTAGTAGTAGTAGTGGTAGTGGTAGTAGTGTTAGTAGTGATAGCATTGCTAGCAGTGGTAGTAGTAGTAATAGTAGTAGCAGTAGTAGTAATAATAGTGGTAGTAGTGGTAGCAATGCTAGCAGAGGTAGTAGTAGTAGTACTAGTATAATAGTGGTAGTAGTAGTAATAAAGATAGTAGTGACAGTAGTAGTAGTAGCAGTGGTAGTAGCAGGAGTAATAGTACTAGTAAGAGTAGTAGTAGTAGTAGAATTAGTAGCAGTAGTAACAGCGGCGGCGGCAGCAGCAACATTAGCAGTAGTAGTAGTACTAATAGTAGTAGTAAGAGTACTAGTAGTAGTAGTAGAAGTAGTAGCAGTAGTAACAGCGGCGGCGGCAGCAGCAACATTAGCAGTATTAGTAGTAATAGTATTAGTAGTAGTAGTAATAGTAGTAGTAGAAGTAGTAGCAGTAGTAACAGTGGCGTCGGCAGCAGCAACATTAGCAGTAGTAGCAGTACTAGTAGTAGTTAGAGTAGTAGTAGTAGTAGTAGTAGTAGTAGTAGTAGTAACAGCGGCGGCGGCAGCAGCAACATTAGCAGTATTAGTAGTAATAGTATTAGTAGTAGTAGTAATAGTAGTAGTAGAAGTAGTAGCAGTAGTAACAGCGGCGTCGGCAGCAGCAACATTAGCAGTAGTAGCTCGTAGTTGTAGTAGTAGTAGTAGAGGTAGTAGCAGTAGTAACAGCGGCGGCGGCGGCATCAGCAGCATTAGCAGTAGTAGTAGTACTAGTAGTAGTTAGAGTAGTAGTAGTAGTAGTAGTAGTAGTAGTAAAAGTAGTAACAGCGGCGTCGGCAGCAGCAACATTAGCAGTAGTAGCTCGTAGTTGTAGTAGTAGTAGTAGTAGTAGTAGTAGTAGTAGTAGTAGTAGTAGTAGTAGTAGTAGAGGTAGTAGCAGTAGTAACAGCGGCGGCGGCATCAGCAACATTAGCAGTATTAATAGTAGTAGTAGTAGTAGTAGTAGTAGTAGTAGTAGTAGTAGTAGTAGTAGTAGTAGTTTCAATAGCGATTTTACCTGCTGAGTATTTCGAGAGACACTAATGACGACAGTATATCTGTGTCTAAACGGTACCGACTGTCAATAAGGTAGCTATTTTTTTACCTTTCTAAACATTTTTAACACTGTTAAAATTTCAATTTTTTTTATTAAGTTTTATATTTTTATAGTAAGTGTTTCTGTGAACAGCAAAAGCAAATAAAAATACTCGTTTTCCATATAGGCCTACTACAGTAGCCTATATAAGGATTGTACAGCCGAAAGCCGCATCTGCCAACCTTTTTCCATAAGACTCTATCCTGGGCATCTTCCATGGATAGGTTTCGGGAGTTCATAGCGTGCGTACTGTAGTTGCTTCGTTTCATTTTCTTCTTCGACGTCATTTTACTCCTCGTCGCAATTGTTGTCAACCCATAGGCTATTCAATTTAGCAACCAATTAGCTGGCATTCATATTAGCTGACCGTACCATTTCAAGCCACGTTTCTATATACTGCGGCCGTTCCACCTTATGACGTCATTATTATTTTGTGTTTCCTGCAAAATAGCTTGATAAAATATGTTTTTTCTGTCTCATGTGTGTTCTTACAAACTGATATTTTGTAGGACAGAGTATACGAGGAACTTAAGGGAATTTTTAAGGATTCTGGTCATTCTCCAACTCTCAAGGATTTGAAGAACATGAAGTATTTGCATATGGTGATCAAAGAAGCGATGAGATTATATCCAAGTGCCCCTTTACTCGCGAGAATGCTTACGCAAGATCTTCAACTAGGTAATCTTCTATCACACCAATATATAGCTATATATATTATATTGTAAGTGTTTAATCAAGTCTATTTTCAGTGAAATCTGTAGCACTGAAACTTCATCAATTTTATTCTAGTTGTAGAAGGTGCTTGACTTGATGCGATGATAAGTTGAGAGGTATTAGCCGTGAATAGAGCATAATTTTTTTTTCGTTGGTAATTTAATGACGCTATATCAACTACTAGGTTATTTAGCGTCGATGAGATTGGTGATAGTGAGACAGTGTTTGGCGAGATGAGACCGAGGATTCGCCATAGATTATCTGACATTCGCCTTACGATTGGGGAAAACCTAGGAAACAACTCAACCATGTGATCGGCCCAAAATCGAACCCACGCACGAGCGCAACTTCAACTGGAGATGCAAGCGCCTCAGCCGACTGAGCTACACCGGTGGCTTGCATATTTTAAATTTGCTTAAAGAACGTTCTTTTCTGAACAAATTCGTAGAACTATAGTTTATGTATACTCCGAATCTTTGTTTCCAATAAATATGCCTATTCAAATCGTTGCATTATAATAACCAATATTATACATTTAACTTTAATCTTTTTTCGAGACCTACATTTGCTAAGTTTCGTACAGTTTGCAGAAGAGATATTTCAGCTAGACTTATAAAATTTACAGATTGCCTTACCAGATAAATAATGATATTACAACATCATATTTACTCAACTATATTTAAATTATTCTAATGTTTATTTAATTACAAGAGAGAAAATATATTTTAAACGTATGGGGTAATAATCGTGAAAATCCATTATCACCTTGGTGAGCCTTCCTTGTTAGTAAATTTAATACACTATTACAAAATGAATCGGTCACAGCTAAAAGACATTATGTCTGTTTTTACAACTTTCCAGGAGAAGGAAAAAATGCTATAACTTCAAAAGATTTTTTGTAAACATTTTTCACTCATTCAGTATTGTAGAGTACCGACAGACACTACGTTTTCAATAATGGATAAATGTTTAGAGTTGTTCAATCATTTACAAATAATTATTATATGAAACTGACATAGCACGGAAATTGATTTCCAATAATGGAATCAGTTTGAAATTTTATATAACTCTCTTTTTATTCACCGAAATATGGTTATAAATATGAAATAGTGTTAGGAAGTAGTCTGCTGTATTTATCCACAACTAATACAAAACGTAATATTTCAATTTTTGAACTATAGCTACTCTAAATTAATAACAGATACCCACCACATAATAATATGTTTACTTGTATAAAAAATCGTCAAAACAGGTTATTAAAAAAATTATTTAAAAAATTAGCAAAAAAAAAAAAAAGCTGCTGAAATACGTTACATGTTATATTCGCTATCCATTACTGATCTGTTATCATCTCCTCCCCTGGCGGTAGTATCTCCTGCAGGCTATTTCAGAATTTTATCTTAAAAACTCAGTGCCTTAGGTTTCAAACATTTTACTAATATTTTAATATCTTGTATATTTTTAGAATTTGGTTCGTACTTTTCCATCATAATATGCTTTATCTTGAAACTTAGTACAAAGAATGTTTAACTCTGACTTTCACAGAAAGGGTGTCTGTTTCACTGAAGAGACTGTAAATTCTGGAATATACAGGGTGTTTTTTCTTGTTAGGGGAGAGGGAGAAAATCCCACGGACTACGATCTTGAGGTCTATTGTACATCTCCCGATATGGAATGAGTTGTGTGCCCATCGATTCTCTACGAGCACCGACCTAACCACCTGACCCACTTAACTACCGGTCCCTACATCCAACAGAGTCCATATACCACTCCTGCTTCGGCAACCCTCCGCACCCCAAGGCTCCCTTAACGGTCCGAGATTGAAATCCTCCACCGAGAAAGTCTGCCCGGGTTCCGTTGCAGAAGCTGTCCATCATTACATGAATACAATCCACGGAGGCCGGTCGGGAGAGCCAGCAGCTTCGGAGGGCCGCCTGTAGAGCGATCTGAAAACCAGAAGAAGTAACGGGATGATGAATGAAAGGGTGATAGGGAAGGAAATGAATTGGCGAATATGAATGGGGTTCCAATCGCCTGATAAAGTTACCTGATATTCATCCATAGGAATGAGGAAAACCCCCGAAAAAAACCTCACTCAGGCAACTCGTCCCGAACGGGAATCGAACCCGGTCCCGCTGGGTTCCGAGTTAGACTCGCTAACCCCTCAGCCACAATGGTGGATTATAGGGTGTTAAAAAGAGTATCCAATATTTTAGGAGGTTATAATATACATCACAACAAGAAAGTAATGTCTAATAGACATGAGTCGTAAAACACATACTTTCTGAGCTCTGTACATTTGTTCATAGGATGTACTCAATGTGACGACCATTTATGGCAATGCATTTCTCTGCCCTACAATACAGCAGACTACCAGATAATCATACCGTAATTGACACCCCTGGCATGAAAAAATAATACGTCACAATGAATACTGAAAACAATAGTCTGGTTGCGGATTTGAGCGAGTTTCAACAGAGATGGTGTTGTGATTTTTCATAATCAGCATGTGTGGACAGATGAAAACCCCTATATGCAGTTGAAGAAACAATGCATCAGCACCGATTCTCAATCACCGTATGGGCAGGAGTTCTTGGTGACAGATAAATAGGTCCATACTTGCTACCACAGAGATTAACTGGGGATAGTTATCAGGACTTTCTTATTAACGGATTAAAACAAATTTCAAAGAGTGATTCCTTACGCCTAAGGGTAGAGGAATGCATTGCCATGAATGGACGTCACACTGAGCAGCTCTTATGAACAAGTGTTCTGATCTCAGAAAGTATGTGTTGTAGGACCCATGTTTATAAGACATTATTTTTTTGTTTCGATGCACACTAGCACCTCCTAAAATATGGATACATTTTTAACATCACTGTATAAACTGTTTAAAGTATGCAGGCGAGAATACTTGCTTTTGTTTCTTTCAAGTAATTGAGTTTCTTTAGAGATAGCGGTTTTCTTGAATAGTTTAGGCCAACAGGTCTCGAAATTTAATATTTCATCTTGGTCCACAACATGAACTTCAACTTACTCCTTGCTATTTTCTGCAATTTCTACATATTCTTGGGGTTTGTGCACTCTGTCAAACTTGTTATTTTTTTTTCCTTCAAATCGCCGAAATTTCTGTCATATGACAGATAAGAATGGCCGTGTTCAGGAAATCTATGTGTTATTGTATTAAATCTTCCTTTTACTGTTAAAGATATGCACACTCTTATCATGGTGTGATTTTTATTTTGTAGGTATTAAACTTATCAGACTATAGTTTCTTTTTTTTTTCATCTTCACTAAAATGTTTCAAAATATTAAAATCGGATGTATTTCTTCATAAGTTATAAAGTACGACATTAACTGATATAATTTGTAATATTACATTTGCACTAACTTGCAGTCTTATCCTACTTTCATTTACTTGTTTTCCATCATTATTTTACATCAGCCAATCCTTTAACAACAACATTTTTAATAACCTATCTTTTGTGACTGGATTAACTTCTTTTCCTTTCTGGAGACATTTCCCACAATATCACCATATAAAAATGAACTATAATACACAATATACCTAACAGAATAAGATGTATTGAAAATTAAATAAAGTATGTTCATTCTTGAGTGTGATATTTACGCGTGAAATCATAATAAGCGCGAGTCATATTACCTCAGTGCTATCACACAGCTCACAACGTCCGGCGTTGAATGGCATGTTGTCAGTGACATGATGCTTTTCTCCTCCGTATGTCCTGGTATGAATAGTAATTCCTAGCATAAGGAGAAGTCTGACAAAATTGTTTTCTCCACCGTTTGATGCTGCTTATTTTTAAACCTCTAATTAAATAAAAACATAAAAATGGGATTTTTTTGACATAATGCCCTTTAGCTCTGACCGATTCAAACGTTTATTACTGTCATGCCTTGCTTGTTACAGGATCCCACACTATTCCAGCTGGAGTCACTGCATGCGTAGCAATATTCGCCATGCATCGAGATCCTGATATATTCCCCAATCCCACACAATTTGATCCTGACAACTTTTTACCGGAGAGGGTCGTCAACAGACATCCTTACGCGTATATTCCCTTCAGTGCTGGTCCAAGAAACTGCATCGGCCAGAAGTTCGCCATGCTGGAAGTGAAAATGGTGTTGTCCAGTATTCTACGTCGTTATGAAGTGCGCTCTGCCGACAAGAGTGAGGATTTAGTTCTTATAATGGAAATCGTATTCAGGTCAAAAAATGGGTTTAGAATAACTTTAAGTCCAAGAGGTACGGAAAAGGACAAATAAATACATTCTACTGATCAAATTCATATCTTCTTTACTTTGTTAGTATGAGGAAATTACCTGACTGACTAGTTTCGAAGTGATATTCTTCACTGTCCGAAGACTACATTTCGACTTGAATAAAGTAGAAGACACATTCACAAAGACTTCGAAGTCTACATTCAGTGAAAACATCTAACAATTTCAGCAAGAGGCAGACATTTACACAAATGAATGTAATGAAAAACTTAACAATGTAAAACAAAATAATAGATTAAGGAATGATATGTTGGAATGAAATTATTGTTTCATGAGTGGTTGTTAATTTCTATATTTCATAATCACTCTTATGCGATTATCAACAAAGCTAGAAAGTTCGTACCAAAGCAGTAATGCCAATTGAGTACAGCGAGGAGTATAGATATCACCCGCGCCTTGCCCTCCTGCCGCTCGCTACAGATGATACACAGTATGTTCACAAACAACGCATAGTGGCATTCTGTGGAGCTGTGTAGAGTAGTGAATAGTTTAAAAAAATGTTGTTACTTTATATTAATATTTTTAAGTTCTGAATAATGTGAGCTATTCTTTTATTATTTACGTAATGTGAATATTATGCATGATTCCAAAAAAGTAAACTCCTCTGTTATTAAATAATTATGCAAACAGGATTGTGTAACATGTTTATTTTTTACCCGATTATTCTTCGTTAAATGTTGACGTCTCGTGTTGCTATGCATTCAATTGCGTCAGGCAGAGAGCCCATTAATATGATAGTGATACGACAAAAACATAGATCCAACACGAACTATGATAGCAACATGACAGCAAAGTGACCTGATACTCACTGGACTGATTCAGTCATACAACATGTCGTCGGAGGATGAGGACGTTCTCAATCTAGTTAATTTAGCTAATATCAAATTACAGTGTCAGAAAACATAGGAGACGATTCTGGGTGCATCATTTTTGGCATGCTAATTTAGAACAACCCGGTGCTTTTAATCTGTTCAAAGAATTTAATATATACCCAGAGAAATTTAAAATATTCTACAGAATGAGTAGAGAAACATTTAATTTGTTGGTACAGAAAGTTGGATTTGCAATTTATAAAAAGAACAGTAACTTCAGGATTTCAGTCAATGCTGAAGAACGCCTTCTGATAACTATCAAGTAAATAGGCCTATCTATTTATACATCAGATAAATAATAATTGTTCGTTTCTCGTCCACATTAAAGTAAACATGTGTTTACAATATGTTTATAGGGTAGTGGGGCCAATTACCGGACAGGTCCTATTTATGGACACTCCTAACATTTTGTCATTTTGTGCTTATACAGAATCATTTGAAGAGTTCGCGGGAAAAACGATGAATGTCACATTTCTATTAAGGATTAGATAATGATCTATTTGAGTCTATAACTGCAAGATGTAGTGCTGTTTCTATAGGAAAAAAAGGCAAGGATTACTGTATTCGTGGTGATAATTCTTCCTTTTACCATTGAACAACATTAAATTTCACAGTGATCAATTGAATTACATAATGACATCAACCTTAAGAAAACTGTGACATTCATCGTTTTTCCCGCGAACTCTTCATTTATATATTCCTTTAGTTAGTCAATGGAAAGGAGTAATATTCTACAGCTGATTGCGACACATGGGAGTGAGATAGTGTGTGAAATCCGAGCTCCAGATAGCGGAAAGTGAGCAAAGGTTATTAGGATAAGTTATCTTTATATTTCGCTCTGTTATAATATTGAGCGGTAAATTATTCTGTGTAAATAAGATAAAATGATTTTGCAATAGGTTTATTATGTTTTCAATCCGAAAAATAGATGTAGTATCAAAATACATGGAAAATCTTTAATAAGTTCAATAAAGGCTATATTGAAATTAGGATCGTCTCTCATCTTAACCCTTGTATTACCAACTCACAACTGATACAACAATAAGTGGAGCATGCAGCACTGTGAGCGACACAACACAACACACATAGTGTCGAGTTGTTGTCTTATCAGATGAGTGGGCTTCCGTTCATTTCATATTATGAGTTGTATAAGAACATACACGTTAGCAACAAGCAAAGCATCAAAGCTGTGTCGTGTTGCCATCGCTTGTCGTTCCAGTGGGTGCTCTGCCTTAGAATCCAAGTTCAACATCGGAATTACGATAGACCTACGAACTTCTTAGCTACCATTACAGTACAATAGAAACGATTTTTTTTTGTTTAAACAATTATGAGTTTAACATTTTGTGCCACATACGAGATACACTATTAGATTCACAAAGTTGTTGTTCACCTGTTGATAGTAATAAATATTGTATCATATTTCCTCCAGTAATGTCTTGTGACGTAGAACGAATATTTTCGAATTAGGGTTACAAATAGGCCTATTGTTTTTTTCTATACCTAAACAGAGCATTTCTTTTGATAAAATGAACATGTTCATTGTTATTTGTTATAATGAGGCTGGAACCATAATTGTATACTATTTGTGTTATTTTATACGTATGGGTAAATTAATTTAGATTGGGAGTTACGAACTTTATAATTATAAATTATTTTTTATATAACTTTCTTGTTCTAAGGCTGGACGATTGGCGCACATGCTTGGTTAGCACCCGGCTGCACATATTACCGAGAGACGCTCTATTAATTTTCACTCGGTAGAGATATAGTCCAAGCTCACACAACTTAACAGATTTGGTACCAACTTCCTAACTCTGTTTATCACTCACTTGCGTTACCAGTGAAGTGTTAAGAAGAATTCTTGGACCCGTTAGAGATAATGGGATCTGGAGAATGAGATATAACAAAGAAATTTACAATTGATACGATGATTTGGAGATTTCAGTTATAGTGAAACTCAAAAAATTGGAATGGGCTGGACATGTTGAGAGAGTGGACAATTCAAGCATACCGAAGATGGCTATGCAGGATCAGATATATGGCAAAAGACCTATCGGAAAACCTAGGAAAAGATGGAAGGACTCAATCAAGGAAGATTGCCAGCAGCTATTGAAGTGTAGGAATTGGGAAGTGAGAGCCCGGGATAGAGAAGATTGGAGGCAGAGAATCAAGAAGGCCAGGGCCCGTTTTGGGCTGTAGTGCCAATGATGATGATGATGATGATGATGATGATGATGATGCGTTACCAGTGAGAAAGCGTACATACATACATACATACATACGTACGTACATACATACATACATACATACATACATACATACATACATACATACATACATACATACGTACATACATACATAGACAGGGGCGTGGTGTGGAGCGAGTCCAGGCGGAACCGTTTCAAAGGATTGAACAACAAACATAACGCGATGGTGAAAGGTTCATATTTGACAATACGGCGCAGTCAAAGGTAACTCGTATAGTTTTCCTCTGTGAAATCAATATTTAAAATGGAAAACTTGAAACGGGCAGGGGAGTTGTACTCATAAAAGTCTCATATCTCTACCGTCATAGTGAAGTAGAAAATCTTTAAGACCTCAAAAGACTTATTCATAGACAATCTTAGCGCGGGTTTCCGGTGGATGATCAGCGAACTAACGTTTTTCGTATTCATAAACCAGTGTTAGCGATATGATATGATATGATATGAATCCTGTACAAGTAACCAGTCGATAGCCGGGGCTAGTTCAGCACGCTTGTAGCGCAAGCTAGCGAAGTGTCTATGAATAGCACCATAAATGCTTTACATTGCCCTCAAAATGAGGAAAGCTGAGTTTTCTTCCATATGCATTATTATACCAATATCTTCATAGGCTCTTGAACATAACATAAATACCACTATGGGCAGCTACATTTAGTACCGTAAACATTGATTACAGCTGGACTTTCCATCGTATTTTATTTTATACCATTATCAGACAGGCATTTCACGAATGTAATTTGTGAGATAAATTTGTGTACAATACTCTATCTTAATTTTTAGTTTTTATTTAGCTTAACGTAGAATTTTAATAGTACAGTTCAGTACAGTACAGTACAGTACATAACTATAGGCAATACCTATGTGTAATTAGATAGTCTTTTTTTTAAATAGGGTCTTTACTTTGTCAGACATCGTTTTTTTTTCTTAATTATTCCTGAGGTATATTCAATCATCTGGATTTCTGCCCGATCCCCAATTAGTCCGAATAATTGAAGTTCTAATCTACTTTATAATCGACGGCGTAAGTTTAGAGAATGCGATATAGCAGCATGCACTCGTAACCTGTTTAGGCTAGTCTCGACGGTTTTAGCCCAAAGAATTCCAAGCAGCACGCATTCGTAAACTGCTTAAGAAGTGAAAACCAATGTCGACTTGCTAAGTCTACAGGAGGGATGGACACAAAAACAGCTCGCACTGTACCCTCGGAGCTGTTGGGACTTCGCCAGCCGCATATTGAAGACAGCCAAGCGCAGTGCAGCAGTGGAAAGCCTAGCTGAGAAATCTGTAAACATTAGAATAGAATGAAGCACCGCAGGTTGAACAGAGGGGAGGCAGACAGAGGCCTGGGTCTAGTTGTGCGAGGCTCACAGGTTCCTCTGCAGAGTTGGTGTAAGAGCAATCAAGTATGGAGCGAATAGTAGACGTTGTAAGAGTATATCCAACGTAAAAATAATATATGAAAATGAAGCTAGCAGAAGAGATCAAAAGCAAAATATTCAATGAGCTTAATTTTCCTAATGGTAAGTTTTAGAGAAGTTTATAAAATGAATTTTCTACTTATTTTATGTACTTTTTTTATTATTTATTTGTATTTATTTGTTTGCTTATTATTATTCACTAATTTAAGTAAAAAAGAAAGTTATCTGCAAATATTATATATTCGAAATTTATCCTTTTTTAAAATACTTTAATTAAATAATTAAATTAATCATAACGAAGAAAGAATGTAAAAATTCAATGTAACTTATTCATAACTTAGTCTTCATTATTTATGTGAGACGATGAAGAAACAATGCGGAAACTTAGGAATAATTTATTGTGGCAGAAACGCATTATGAAGATAGAAAAAGAGGAATGACAATGTGGGTACAAGTAGGTCTGTAGTTTGTAAACTTTGAACGTACCAGAAATAAATAGAGTTCGTCTTGTCCTATATACTGACGAATCTCAGATATTTTTGCTGAACGTCTGGTCTTCAACAATGTTGTGGAGATGGAAGAATATTTAGCCTACGCAGGCGGGAGGAAACTGAGGAAGTGGAGAACAAGGATGCTGATGATCAAGACGGGACGAATGGAAGTCCTGTAGTAAAGAAAAAGCAAAAGCTACTTTCCGTATCGGATGTCATCAGAGAGGCTATAGATCATAATATGGGAAAACGATCTCTAGAAAGAGATGCACTTAGAAAAAAATTTTGCTTCCCAATATGATGATCCGTTACTTCAATTTTTATGTCGATGTACATTACTATGAAAAGGTTCCTTCTTGCGTCACAACCGAAGATTAAAAAGAAAATGTTCCTTGCAATTTGGAGGAGTTACAACGGAAGTTTCTAAATAATTGGTTCACGTGACCAATCTCTCTCTCTCTCTCTCTCTCTCACACACACACACACACACACACACACACACACACACACACACTTTTTCCCTCTTTTTATTTTGTTATTTTACAATCCTTCAGAGATCACGCACTGTCTTTTCGACCTTGCGTGATAAACTTTTAACTCATGTTTCAAGGTTATTAGAGTTCTTTCGTTCACTCCTTCGGTACTCCTCATTCGACTCGCCCAAATTAGGTGGTGATTTTTGTCATGCGTTTTGCTATTGGCAGTTTCATTTTTAACGGTTTCCATACAGGCCTGGTCGCTTCGACCGTGCGCGACTCATAACCAGTGTTGCCAAGTCAGCGGTTTTGTAGCTAAATCTGGTGTTTTCAGGACTACGGTCAGCTACAGAATTTTACCGACAGCGGCTAGCTATTTAGTTGGCGTTTTTGGATAATTCCGGCAGAGGGAGACGATATTTTTAAGCTTTTTTTCTGTAAAGATGTTATAATTATTTTTATATGTACTTGCGGACAACAATGTTAGTTAATCATAAACCAGAGTTTAGTATGGTATTAATCACACTTTTTCATTGTACGAGTATAAAATATCAACGTTTTATGTTAACTCGATTTGGTGAAAACACGTCCATTTCCTGCTTCAGCCATTGTTGTTGTACAACAGGCCCGATGCAGACCAGCGTTAATAGGACGCTGTGACGCAGCGTCCCATTGATGCGCGGTTTAGAAGTACATTGCTCTAAAGTGACCCATACACACGTGGTCCCCGGGACGCGGCGTCAGGTAAAGATAGACGCAGCGTTAATCTAGTTGCGGGTTCTGCCAGAACGCAGCGTCACCGCTGGCTGCTGCGTTCTGGCACTTCATTGTTGACTGTTGTTCAATTCATACGTGCTCTATCGGCTATAGTATGGACAGCGAAATCGGCGTAGAATTATTTATTGAAACGATTAAAAAATTCCCAGAAGTGTGGGATGTTTCAAGTGAGGAATGCCTCAGCTAACCCACCTTTCCTCTCTGAGCGTCCAGCAAAGCGGCGAAGGGATTTGGAGGATACTATGATATCTTTCATGAAGACTCCAATCCCTAATGTTCCTGCTCCTAAGCCTAACGATGATAGGTCTTTGTTTGAGTCTCTGATTCCAATCGTCAATACTTTTAATGTTGAACAAAAATTGGATTTTAGGAGTGTAGTTTTGGACTTTGCCAAGAAAATAAGACTGTCTGTTATTCATACCGCAACCCATACACAGCACAATGTTCCTCAGGAGCAGCATTTTCCTTCGCAAAACCAGCCTCGTGTACCCAGGCAGTAACCTCTCTCTGTTCAATGTTCTCCTGAGATGAGCAACATTTCAACTTCCGCACACTCACTAGAAGACTCCACCGAGTCTGTAGACTTGTTTCAGTTTCCTTAGACCTAATTGTTGTTCATGTAAGTGCAGTGTAATTGTATTAATTTTTGTAATGTTTCAGTGATATATTATGTATTCAAATGCTAAATAGCTAATCAATATAGTTGTTTGTCAGTTATTTAAGCCTTCCCTAAAGTTCACTTTTATACTTTTAAAACTTATACTTTAAAACTTAGAAAATATAACCTAATAATACCAAACTAAACATATTTCATTTTCAATATCAATATACTTTGAATGAGTGAACTTGCCTTAAAATTTACATTTCTAAGGGAGGGATTGCTAGTCTCATCACAGTATCTTCACTTTCGATCACGTCACTTATCTTACATGCCAGTCCATCAAATGATTTAATACTCATTCGGAAATAATTGAAAAATTTTGTATCATCATCTCTCAACTCTGTGAACATTGTCGTAGAAGTACCTTGAAGGAATCGTTTGGCAGCTAATGGATGTTCCCAAAACCGCCTCTCTGTGCGCTTCAAGTAGGTTTTGTAAACTAAATACGCAAAAACAGCACGTTTTCGTCTGTACACTTCCATCATGGATCTCTGAAAGATTCCAAAAGTCGGAACAATTTGCGTCATTATGACGCTACATGTGGACGGGTGTATACAGGGACGCAGCGTCAGCCAATGGACACGCGTCTTTATGACGCTAGTCTGCATCGGGCCTAATGTATGCCGCATTCGTTGAACTCGTAATCTAATGTATGCATTGTTTTTGTAAATGAATTGATGTATTTAATCATAAAGAATAGACAGTGAACTGAATTATTATTTTAATTTATGATATATTATTTAATTTATCATTCCACATTATAGTTTATGTAATACATACATAGGCTTAAAACTTAAAACCAGACCCTTTGTTGGCAGGCAACTCTGCAGCTCAGTGTGAAATTAGATTTCGAACCCACTGGTGTGATTGTGAATGTGATTATTTCCGAAGTGTCCAGTATATTCTTGATCTACTTTATTGAGTTTTGAAGAAATATAGCGTGTAAAATTTCGTACGTACAAAAGTTTAGACATGTGTTGAAAAACCATTATATGTTGTAAGATTGGGTGAAAGAAGTTGGCGGTGATAGTTGGAAGGCTCCATGTAAATGGTGTAAGGTGATATTGAATGCAAAATATTCAGATTTAATTGGCCAAGCTGATAGGGATAAACACAAAAAAAGTAGCGAGTGTTTTTTCTGTTGGTCGGCAACAGTTGCTGAGATACAGTGACGGAAAATTAACTTTGTGTAGTGGAAAATAGTTATTTAAGGTAAGTGCATCTTTATTGCGCGAGTGGAAAGATTTAAGCACGAGGCGTCAGCCGAGTGCTTAAATTACACGAGCGCAATAAAGATCACGCCCACAAGTACCGTACGTAATTTTATCCATCACCATAACGAAAAATTACGTTTTATAAAAGAAAATATGTTGAAAATAATTCCTCATATGATCACATATCATGGCATGGATTTAAGAATCGATACTGTTATTTCAAGTTATCTTGAACCTTCTGAGCGGTGACAGAGGGGCAGAGGGAAGGAAGCGCTTAACGCGGGTGGAGCCAACTGAGTTGTTTGCGCATGCTCCGCATCATAATCTCTTGTCAAAAAACATAGTACTATTTCCTTCACTGCGTACCAGTAGTGTTACCAAGGAGCAGCAACCACAGGGTAGTTATTATGGTGAAATCACACCACCGCGGAGAAAAAGTAACGCTGTTATCCACGGCGGAGAAAGAGAAATTATCGCAAATATAATAAAATTAAGCGTTGCGAGGAGGAAAAATTAAACGTATATTTGCTGGAACCTCTTGCTAAGGAATATGAGAGAGCGGCTAAATACTCTGTATTAGTATTAGTTCCGTGAAGAGAATTAAAAATAATATTGACTTACAACCGAATGAACCTCACACTACTCCGGGAAAGAATAGGTATGTAATGTTTAGAAATTATTGCTATAATAGTTATGTACAATAGTGTGTGTATTGAGAGCGACATAATGAATTATTGTTGCAAATTATTATTTTCTTATAGTTCTACTATACATATTATTTCATTCCAGAATTAGACTTGTGTAAAGTTGAAGTGGATGACTTCGATCAATATGTTATTCGGGATACAATCGAAGAATTATATCGTGTTCAGAAAGTAGTACCTACGATTAAGAAGATAATTCCGAATGGATGATGTCATTGGCGAAATAATTAATTTTGAAACAAGCGATGATGGCAGCAATGATAGAGATATGGATTGTGTATAATTGTAAATTAATGTAAATTCAAATAATAGGCCTGTAAAATATTGTTATAAGATTATGTACATATTAGCTGAAGGTGTAAGTCATGCAGGCCTATATAATGTATAGCTAGAAGTAGCTGTAGTAACTCCTCCATTGCCGGTCCCCAGCCCGGACGAGAGAGGAGTGTACACACGATTATATTTAAATACTTACTCATTACAGGTTAATTAAAGCTCCTCTCAAAACCGGAGTATCGACAGAAGATGATGTCTGTATTGAACCAAGTTCTATTACAGTAGAGAGGCGTAAAGTGTAAGAACCAACGTTTTCTGAAAAGAGTCACGTTACCCGAGGGAGGGGCATCCTTGCCGTGTCGTTACGTTGATGAGTACACGCCGTACCGAGCAGTTCCAAAGACAGACTTAGGGGATGTAAGGTTCAAGATAACTTGCAATGACAGTACGTGTACTAGGTAGGTCATTATGTAGGAGGCCATGATTAGTGAAGAATGGTATCTAAGGCGTTGGATAAAAAATAAATTATAATTAATTATATACTTTTAATATAAATATATATTTTTTCCTTTTAAACGTGTACATTCATCATTTTAAAGTTTCAGGGATTATTTAGAAGTGTTCAAGGAAGTAATGTGATTAAAATAATTTCACATTTTACTTCTGTATGTGTAAACTTAAGAGGAATTTTAAAACGTAATTAATCATCGTGTATATTTAGCTCAGTTGATTAATGCGTGTTGTTATAAAATCCTATAAACCCAATAAACCCAAATAAATCCAACTTCGCAGGTTCAAGGGTTCAAGTCTCCTCGCCTCAAAAAGGTAAATTATTACAAGTTAAAAAAAAATACATATTAGATATGGATGCAGTGCACAAATTACGACGTAGTAGATAGAAAAAAAAGGAGATTGAGTGCATGTATATTTAAGAAATGGTAAGAAAGAAGTAGAGGTAGTGACATCTAGTAATTAATATATTAACTTCTTGAGTAATAGTTCAATGGAAAAGTTTACGTATGTGCCCGGGAACTAGGAAAATACTAATGAACTGTGAGATATAAAGTTCAAACTGTGAGGTAAAGTATTTATCTAACTAGTGAAATAAAGTAATGGTGAATAAAAGCCTACTTAACAAAATCAAAAGTATTTAGTAAAGGCATGTTTTTTCGTTATGGTCATGGATAAGTGTATATATCTAACACTACAAGCTTATGGGCAGAGGTGAGTGTTATTTCAGTTTCCAGAGGATTAGAAATATTAGTTTTTTTTTATTTTAAATCTCATTGTGGTTCATTCGATACTTCAGGTTGCAATTTTCAATTATGCATATGTGGTGACCATCCCTTCAAAGAGCTAGCGAAATTGGCATTTCGTTTCCTTATCCTACCATTGTCAGATGCAGAGTTTGAGAAGCTACTCGTACTGTATTTAGTCAAATGAATCTTGTGAAAGAAAAACACAGGAACAGGATGGAAATTCCCATGGTAAATGAAATTTTGATCATTCGAGCAGGAATGAGAAGAATTGAAAAATGTTGTTGCACTTATGTATTGCCCCAAGATGTACTGTACTTAAGGAAATAGATAACTTAAATTAATAATAATAATAATAATAATAATAATAATAATAATTTAAAAATCATATCTTATCACAAAAATATTTTCATAATAAACACGACCCGAGTATCATTTGTTTTGTTTAGGTACAATGAGTGCATATAAGTCTGAAAATGAAAGAGAATCATCTCGTGAGTTGCAAGGCTGTACGGTACATCATCCCTTCTGTACGAGGATGAAGACGATTTTGCATAGAATGTAGAGGCCCAAAGTATTACACATTTTCCATAATTTAGTGTATATTCATATAAAATTCTCCAATTCCTAAAACTACAGTATATAGTTTGTATTTGAAATTTGTTACTGATGATGTATTAAGAAAAATCTGGAGTTTTTAAATTATAATTTAGCGGTTTTTTTAAGCTTGTGCAGCGGTAAATGGAATTCCGAGTTGGCAACACTGCTGACAACGTAAGCCTGTTTAGTTATGACCTCGTGTATAAATTTTGTATAGCTTCTGAAATTTGTAATTTTCGTTTATAGAGTACATACATTTATTTCAGTGTACTATTTTATTCGCACTACATGTCTTCTAATATAAATGTGTATGTAGGAAAAGATGGAATAACAAGCTGCAATATGCACTGCTCACCACGTAATAGACGAGTCGCTGAATATGATTTAGTAAGGTTTTTGCCTGCTGTAAAACTAGTAGCTGGAAAGTACCTTTTACTGACGCTATCATTAATTAAATCGTTAACTTCACTAATCTAAGAATTAAAAAATGCGACCAAATTACAGTTGTCCTAGAGATGCGCACAATACTGCGAGAATTGAAATAAAAACGAAGCTTTCAGAGAGCTTCTCTATATCCTGGAGTACTGAGAGCAACTCATCTGAACCTGTTTGTGCTTTGATCGAATGACCAAGGACAGGCATGCCTAATTTCAGAAACTGTATGAATGTGTGAAGATTTAAGTTTCTGATCACAGACCTAAGATTTAACGATTTAAATACTTGGCAAGAGCGCAGAATAGTTGACAAGCTGCTCCAATTCGATCCCTTTTCGAACAAATTGTTCAGATGTTCTCTCATAATTTTACGTTAGTGAGTATGTCACGATCGACGAGTTGTTGCATTTCTTTAGAGGAAAGTGCACTTTGAGACAATAAAGGCAATCCTGGCAAGATATGGGATAAACGTATTCTCTCTTGCATATGTGAACACCTTTTATACTCTGAAGATGGAAGTCTACGCTTGTAAGCAGCCAGCTGAGCCTTATCAAGTTGATACCTCTGTCGAAAGTATAGTGAACAGGCTGGTGCAGCCAATTAGTGTATCCAGGAGAAACGTCACCACAGACAAATGGTTCAATTCGGTGCCCTTGCATATGGTCATCTATCAATTGAGGACCGTTTTTGCAAAACTTGCTAACTGCAAGATTTGCAAAATTGATATTTTTATGGATTCGTTAACATAAGGCAGGTCTCTACATGATGTTCAAAGAGTCTTAGTAAAATTGGGTTATTTCTCTTCGTTGTAATGTGTCAAAGTGTGATCGTTTTTACAAAACTTGCTTTCTGCTATATGTGAGATATACAGCAAAACTTGCTTACTGTAGTGTTTTGTCATGTAAAATTTAGTTTTTTTAAGTTAGGAAGTTTTGCAAAAACGATCCTCAATTCGGTAAGTTAACGTTAGTTTGAATTATGCGAAAAAATAAAAAGGACGTGCCTCCTTCACTTTGATAAAGCTACTATGTGGAAAACAGCAGTACGTTTGGTTTCAACAAAGAAAAATCCCTACTGTTCTACTATCCGAAAAAGAAGGTGGTATTGCTTCTGTCCACAATGTACCACACCGATGACATTAATCCAGACTCTGGAGAGTCTAAAAAGCCTTACATGTTGATGTTTCATAACTCAACAAAAGGAGGAATGGACATGGTGAATCAGTAGGTGCTCAGTAGTAAGGACCAGTAACCGCCGGCCTCTAACTATGATCTTCACGCTACTGAACATTAGCAATCAATAGTTTCATTATACTGAAACACAATCTTGGTCAGTTTGATATGATTCCATGGAAATTCCTACAAACCCTCAGCAAAGATTTGTGCAGAAAGTATCTACTTGAAAGACATCAACTTGCGAATCTGCCATGTCAACTGAAGAGAAATATTAGACAAATTATTGAAACTGTAGAAGAAAGAAAATCACAAGAAAAGGAGGGTCCAGGAAGGTGTCAGCTCTGCGACTGGAAAAGAAATTGTAAGTCCAAGAACAGATGTAGTGTGTGTCGCCGCTATATATGTAAAGAACATAAGCAGTCAACATGCACTGCTTGTGCTAATTCTGAAGAAAGTTCCGCTAGTGATGAGGTTGTGTAACATGTGTAAGATTTGTGAGATATATCCTCTTTTTCATATACACAATCTAAAGATTACGATACACGATTTGACCATTTTATTTATTTTTCTTTTTATTTAGTTATTTGAATTTTTTCACATTAACAATTATTGTAATGAAGGGCCGTATTCATAGACATTTTTAGCGCTGGCTTTCGGTGGATTATCAGCGTTTTTCTTATTCATAAACCAATGTTAGCGATAGGATATGATTTGAAATCTGTACAATTAACCAGTGTATAGCCGGGGCTAGCTTAGTACGCTCGTAGCGCGTGCTGCGAAATGTCTATGAATAGCACCCGAATAGATTAAAGTATATGTACTCATTTAAATAAAAAAAATTGTTTTGCATAATTTTGCTCTGTAAAATTTTTATACAATTGAGTATGGTACCAGAAAGAGATTGAAGTGGACAGATTCCTTGAAATCGTGTCTAAATTCATTATAAAATTATTATGTTTATAATGTTGACATACAAATTGAAACATGATAGCTCGTGCAGTTTTGAGATAGAGCTACACGTTTTTACTGATATATAGCTAAAACTATTACTTTGTGCGTCGCGTATAGCTATTTTTTTATTTTTATTTGCATCAATTTAATATTACCATATATATAAATTATACAAATTTTTATATTTCATAAATCATGTAAAAAATTTACAGACAATTATCAACAATATTAATGTTAATTTACTCATTGTCGGGAACTAGGGGACATTTCAAGCTTCAAAATGACACCAATATCTTCTTGGTATCACCATACTTGGCTGAGATATCATGTTTAAAAGAATTAAAATTCTAAAATTACTATATACAGGAAATAAACTACATACTTTCAGGGTCTAGTAGCCTCCATCATCATATGTCATCCCTTAAGCAACTTCATATCGGTCCTTCCTCTAAAATACCTCCTTCTTGTTTTAACTTCAGGTGATGATTGTTTCTTTTTTTACGTTTTTTCCTTATTTTCCATTGATGCAACAACTTCTGGTGTTTGTCCCAGGGTTTACGCTCATTCTCCTCAGAATTTCAATTTCTACTTGTGGACTCTTATTGAAATGACGTACAACATTACTGACACACAAATTTGCAGTTTTATAACTAACTGTAAAAGACTATAAATTACTTCAATATGTAAAAACGTCTTTTCAATCTAGTGATCATGCCCTGATATCTATGCATCTAATTTGAGACTAGAA
>JAJSOF020000001.1:147359829-147401919 GCA_025594305.2 Periplaneta americana
GGTAAATAAAATATTACAGTTAAAATTAGCATATGGCATATCATTAAGACCTAAGTGTATAAATGAAATTGTATAATCTGCAGGGAATCTTTAAGAATTTTGGTGGTGATTTTTTTTTTAATTTCAAAAGATGGTATCGATAATTGTTTTAAAATATAATAGGTATGTAAATTTCGGTAAAGAACCCCGAGCACCAAAAAGTAAACCTATCACGACCAAAATTGAAGAGAGGATATTAGGCTATAGCCTACTTGTCACTAGGGTAGGGAATACAAGGCCATAAATGGTCTTCTTGTCATGATCAACCTGATGAGCTTGATTGAGATCTCTCCGTGTTTATAGTTAAGTCTATGATAATAGCCTTTTGTTGTTGCCTATTTAATGGTATTCTGGCTGCTCTTGTATGAGAGTCAATTACTCACATATAGTCTCAATATAAGAACTGTGACATTTTATTCAGATGAGATGTGGACATGGTGCACAATATTCTTACACGAGGAAAACTGTCAGTACATTTATTCTAATGCTTAGAAAATAATTAAAAAAGCAAATCTGATAGAGAAGTCATGTGATTGAACATGCCCAAAAGCGTTCTGAATTAGGCAGCCTTCCTAACTGGCGATCACTGAAAAAATAAATCTTACTTTGCAATAAAAAGTACTATTAATTTCTTAGGGAATCCTCAGTCAAGCTATTGAATACCTTTACACAGACACAGGTCATATTAGTCTTTTTAAATCAGTTTATTTCATGTTACTTCGTCTAAATTATCATTTTTTACACTCCTCATAATCATATGAATAAAGATGATTTATTATCCATGCAAATGTTACTTTTGTCTACTTGCATTCGTAACTTTATCATTTTGCGACGTTTGAGTGTGATTGATGGCTCTTGTTCCACGCGTAACGTGGGAAGCAAAGAGTTTAGTTCTATTTGAGTGGAGAGCTGAAACAGGAAATAGAGTGAAGAGGTACAGAGGTGCTGATCACTATCGGGCAGGACATGAAGATCTTTAAGGACTTCTGTCCAGGTAGGTCTTTTGTGCACCAGCAATGAAATGAGTTCCTTGCCTATTGTGCTGCGCTGCTAAGTCATGTCCACCATCCGTCACATTACTCTCCAGGCATCAAATCCATATACCTTACTACTGATGGCGGTCACAGACCTGAGTCTCTAAGTCCACTTCAGGCAAGAATTTATGAGTTGCCTAGACTGCGAAGAATATAAACATGGCGAATAGTGGATTCGACGTCACGCGAACACAAGTTTTGCCCTATTTTTCGAGACGGAAATAATAATTTAAGGATAACTGAGGATGATAAACGACATTGGATCATATGCGGAGACTAAGAGGAAGGCAGAAAATAGGAAAGATTGGAGAATGCTGGGTTGGCAGTGAAAGACCTGCCCGTGGACAGAACACTATGTATGTATGTATGTATGTATGTATGTATGTATGTATGTATGTATGTATGTATGTATGTATGTATGTATGTATGTATGTATGTATGTATGTATGTATGTATGTATGTATGTTTTATTTAATGACGCTCGCAACTGCAGAGGTTATATCAGCGTCGCCGGATGTGCCGGAATTTTGTCCCGCAGGAGTTCTTTTACATGCCAGTAAATCTACTGACATGAGTCTGTCGCATTTAAGCACACTTAAATGCACAGACCAGGCCCGGGATCGAACCCGCAACCTTGGACATAGAAGGCCAGCGCTATACCAACTCGCCAACCAGGTCGACTGTGTATGTATGTATGTACGTACGTACGTATGTATGCATTATGCATGCATGTATGTATGTATGCATTTGTTTTAATTATACTGTATGCTCCGTTACATAGTAACACTACATACAATTCTTTAACTACTTTAAACTCTGTATGTATGTATGTATGTATGTATGTATGTATGTATGTATGTATGTATGTATGTATGTATGTAACTGAGGAGAGAGTTGGTGGAATAAAGGGGGAAAACGGGAGAACTTCGATATAAAGCTCCATAATCATGGCTTTGTCCATTGTAAACTCCACTATGGCAGAGATTTGAACTCAGGACTGCTGCCATCTGAGCTACCAAAGGGGCTCAACACGAAGATAACGCGAAAACTAAGGATAATGATACCAAGTTAAGCGCTACTTCTGGAGCCCTACAATAGTAGATAAACCCATTGGTCACGTACTCGGAATAGCGGAAAAACCTCTGCTTAAGACAATAGAGAACTAATATAAGATAAGGAACACACTTAAGTTTCTATAAGGGAGGAATAAAGCTCCAGTGCCGGAAATTAAATCTGGATCTCCGAGATTTGCTGCGGAAACACTAACACCGCGGCGAACAAGATGTAAGTATACCAAGTCTGATAAAAATTATTGTTCTTAACGTTAGATAGGTTAACGTGAGGATGCATAACCACACATGAGGAAACTTAATAGTGAGCCAGCAATACTGAAGGACATTAAGATGCGAGCGCACCTCTGTTTACAGACTATTAGTTGCAGAATGTGATACTGGCGCCATTCTGCTGAGTTATCAGTACCACATTCTGTTCAATAGCAGTCAATAATACTAAATCTGGCAACAGCCATTAACTGTATCTCTGTTGCTCGCGAGTTTATCACCATCCCATGCAACCAGCTTCTGTCACATGAATAAGCACATTTTAACGCACGGGTAGAAACGATGACAAGCTGCTGAGTGCTTGGAGATGATTGTTGAACATATTATGTACTAACAACACACTTCTAAAAAATTCCAACATGTTTCTGAATAAAAAAAAATTAGTGAAATTTAAATAAGAACGACTTAAAGAAGCTGGATATGGCTGTATCATGAACACGACCTTGGACTTTACGTAAATACGTCTGAAATCAACAGGTTTGGACGAGATTTTTCGTTTGGAACCAAAATCAGCTCACTAGCACATCGGAGTCTCAAGATATACTGCCCAGAAATTTTCGTCCACCCCCAGAATGGTCACCAGTTGCCACGGGTCCCCACCCGCGACTCGTACATGCACAGCGTCAACTCAAGGTCATGCTCGCATCGTAGTCGTAAACCCGATCGAGCGAGAGCACATTTATTTCAAACGTATTATTAGTCATGATGTATGGTGTTGGGATGGATCATCCTGCAAATGTTACGTCGCCTTTTCCGTCCTAGTACCCCATGTGTCGGTCTGATTTTAAAGTCGTGTTCATGTTAAAATGGTAATTAATCTGCTTTCTTTTCGAAACAAGGAAAAGAACGCTTACAATCACTGAGTTCCGTGAAGACTAAAATAATAATACACAATAAGTAAAACGGGAAGCATTTGAAATAAGAATATAGAGAAGAATGGAGGGTGTGAATTGACACAAAAATAAGAAATGAAGCTGTGCTGGAAAGAGTGGGTGGAGAAAGAATAATGCTGAAACTGACCATGAAGAGAAAACGAAATTGGTTGTGCCACTGGCTGAGATGAAACAGCCTACTAAAGGATGCACTGGAAAGAATGGTGAACGGGGAAAAAGTTCATAGCAAAAGAATGTAACATGATAAACAACATTAAGCTATATGGATCATATGCGGGACCTAAGAGGAAGGTGGGAAAGAGAGAAAATTGGAGAATGCATTTTCCCTTGGGCAAGAAAACTACGAGTGAATGAATGTTGCAGTTTCGTAATAACACAAGTTCGCAATAATTTATGTTGATAAACTGAGACTGTCTGCCTGACTGAGAATATCAGCTTAACTGAATAATATCTTTATTGACATTTTGATCCGATAGTAAAGGCTGGTTCACACTAAACCGGGGACGGAAGCGACAACGACAATGAGAACGGAAATAATGTTAAAATAAATGTATTGAAATGTGAACATTCACAAATATTTGAATGTTCACATTTAATTAAATTTATTTTAACATTATTGCGTTCTCGTTTTCGTTTCCATTCCCAGTTTATTATGAACCAGCCTTTACAAGTAATCAGAAATTTATTAACAAATGTTTCAGTCTGTAACTTATCTTAAATAAAACTCGACTATGTGATAAAACATTTAAAATAATAATTATAGAAGTGTGGAGGACGAACGTTTTCTCAGTTACGGCATCATCAGGTCCTATTTGTATGTATTTATTTACACTGCAAGTGGGCAAGCACCCGGTGGCAATGGTATACACAATATAAACAATACACAATACAATTACAATACATAATACAATTATACAATACGCAATACAATTATACAATACGCAATACAATTATACAATACTCAATACAATTATACAATACTCAATACAATTATACAATACTCAATACAATTATATACACAATACAATAAGAATACACAATACAATTTAACACAATAATTACAATCAATAATAAAACATAAAATAACCTAATTTTACAATATAACCTACATATATATAGGCCCTACATAAGTTTCAATAGTCTTTCACTTTACTCTCATCTCACTCACTGTAGTGGCACTATGACGCATTTCACTGACACTTTAGGACACATTTCACTGACACTATAGAACACATTTCATTGACGCTGTAAATTATCACTGATCGGAACTATTCACTGCACTGTAAAACCATAACTTCACTGACTCACCACGCTTCACTGATACAACAGTTCAAATAAGATAAAATAATTACACCCTTACGCATATTTATAAACAGAACTACATTTAAGCTAAACATTTCTAGTCTAAGGCCCTCTTACACGCTATTTTTTTTAAATCACAATTCAAACCAAGAGAGTAACTAGTCAGGCTAAATAAATACATGTCACCTTAAAAATTAAATGTTAAATGTCACCTTAATTTTAATTTGCACTTTATACACAACTTTTTAGGTTGTTCTTGAATCTCCTTAAGGAAGGACAGCCCTCAAAGACTGCTGCAGGTAGGTCATTCCAATCATCTATAGTTCTATTTAAAAATGAGAATTTACCTACATCCGTTTTCTGTTTCCTACATTTGATTTTAAAATCATCGTTCCTACCATAGTGCGTTGGCGTTTCTAACCAGCCGCTATCGTATCGTTTCCATCTTTCTTTTACCTTTAACAAATTTTGCTACCCTATACTGGATTCTTTCTAAGGAATTTACCTGATATATTCACACTATTTGTTTATGAACACATGATTCTGAACAAAAGGTTAAAAATGTACATTATATAAATTATACAGTGCGTCTTCGCCATCATGCCTGCGATGACTGACCGGCCGTGTGCTCGGTGGAAAGTCGCGCTTCTGCCGTTAAGATGATATCTATGCTGACTCATCAAGTCAAGACCATTCCCATTCATACCAACACTACGACGTCTATAAATGAAACAGTTTAACTGTAACTTGACCTCAAGCAGTATTCGTTTAGCTGAGCTGAAGAACAGATCGTTACGTAATGGTAAACAGATATTCATTAAGAGAACTTATTTACATATACAACACGTACAGTTTCCTGGAAAAGGATGAGACGATTGAATATTCCAAAGTCTCAGATGTAAGACACTGCGCATGATCGGAGACCAGAGCACTGATACACAAGATAACGAATATTGAGTTACTTAAATTCAGGCTATTTGGTTTGTTACTAGCATCGTTCCGAAATTCACTTCAAAAACTGCAAAAATATGATAATATTACGTAAATAAAAGATAAATATATACATAAATCGTATAGTTAAATCGACAATGGATCTTCATGACTAGATCGACACTCCGCATAGAAAGGAACGCTTTAATGTCGTTTCAATAGCTCAGACGGTAAGACTTCTGCGTGTTGTGTAGAAGAGTGCGAGTTCGATTCTTAGTCTACACAACGATTTTTTTGTCTAAATAACGTTGAAATAGCTAAGTAACGTTGAAATAGAGTTTTACAAAGTCCTGAGATTAAGTGTTAATGATTGCAAACAATACAAAATTACAAGTTATAATATTATAAACGTTAATCTAATGAATGCATTTATACACACATATCAATGTAAATGCATATATATTAAAAACTAACAATTAAAATGAAATTAAAATACAAAGGTTTAGAGTACTTAGGCTATGTCATTTGTTGTGTAATTATTACAATATTTTATTAATAGCTTTCCCATATGTGTAAGAAATGCACTAGCACAAAACAATTTTTGTTAAAAGTATGGCTTTGGATTATTTCATTCTCACCCTTTCAGTTAATTTTAACTATTATATCTACGTGTTTGCAATAGTGTTTAATTTAATGTGCATTCAATTTTATTCATGTTATGATTGAATGAAAAAGCACTGTTGCAGTTATTGACTAATTACATATATTAATACTAATTATTAAATGCATTTGTTAAGTAACCAATTGCAGTATCTTTGCAAAATCTTGAATGTTTAAGTTGTCAATAATATTTCTGTATATATACTATAGTACGTTAAAAGAATTTTCAATAGATTTGGGATCCTCTACTTTATAATCATTGGTTTCAATGAAAAATATTTTCTTTCTTAGGATATCTACAAGTTTAAATTTAATAATAATCCGAATAGGTTAAATTGTATTATCTGAATTTTGTACTTTTCTATTCAAATATATTCTATTTCCTCTTTCATAATTTTTGATAAATTACACTGTACTTCTTGCAGTATTTATGAACATGAGGATCATTACATTGCAAACACATTACATATAGATTCTTCTTTTTAATACATGAGATTTTGAAGTCCCTGCGTTATTTACATGTTTTTACTTTTGAATTTTTTCACAACTTTGAGTGGAGAACATCCACTGAAGTGATTATGAAATTAAGTGAAAATTCAATGAGTTACATTTACTCTTAATATCAGTAGTAACAGTATCATATATGTTTTTGCAAGATTCATTTTGTAGACATAAATGTGAATAATCACTAGATACAGCATTTACGATCCTTCCTTAATTTTTAAATTAATATTTTGAAATTGTTCAGTAACATTGGAAACACTTAGGATTTGTTTATCATGTTCAGACAAAACCATTGATTATAGGTTCTGTCGAATAGGAATTCAGTCTAATTCTGTGTACAAAACATTTATCAATGGCTGTGCTACTTCAGCTTGTATGCTATGGGAAAATGGTTCTGCGACTAAGGTTTCCAGTTTCAAGTAGTCAATTTAATTTACTTTACGGAAAAGTTCCGAGAGATAATCTATGTTTATGTCACTACAGATCACAAATTCCATATGAGATTTCTAAAGTCTTTTCTTTACAAATTCAATGTTGGCTATAAATATTAATAAATAATGTAAGAAATATGAATGATTGTAGTTAGAAGTCTGATTTACATTATAAAAAAAGAAGTTACATTCCTCCGCAAGATTAGAAATTTCGATGACGGTTTTGTCGTCCAACGCACAACCACGAACCTATTCAATGCTTATGTTAATAACCTACAATTTAGCTGTAGCAATGTGGAGTCATAACTTGGGGTTTGTTTATTTAATGTAATTAGATTTAATTTGATTAGTTTCGCAACAATTGGACTTCCTGTTATATCCTGTTATTTAGATATTTAATTTAGGGTTGATTTATTAATTCTTACTATGCAAGATGGCTGTTATTTCAATAATTCTATATCACGTTAAATCGTCATTGTCTACACTAAAGTATTATCGTCATCCCTCATTTCTCATCGTAATGGCGAATCGACGTGACATGAGACAGCGAGTTATAGCTCTAGTTGAGCTGGATATGGGGCTAGATCTGCTGGCCTTTGGTCGGTGTTCCTGGAAGTACAGCCGCGAGGTGGGTTCATCGTTACCAAAATTTAGGAGAGATCGAAAATCGCCCTATTCTTGGGCGTTCGCGGATTTCTTCATTGGAAGAGGATGCTCTCTTATTCGAGACAGTTCGGCAGGACCCCTTTCGACTGTTAACGAAATAAGAGCAGCATCTAACTTTCCCGGCTCTTCACAAACTGTGATCAGCAGGTTGAGGAACCGCGGTATTAGGAGCCGGAGGGCTGCACAAATGGAAATATTGGGGGAAGCACAAGCTGCCGGCCGTCTTGCCTTCGCTACCAATCGAGTGGATTTCGATTGGAGAAATGTAATTTTCTCCGACGAAACAACCATCTCGAGTGATTACGAAGCTCCTGTTCGTGTCTATCGTGAGGATGGTCTCCGACATGAGCAGCGCTATGTGCACTGACGTGAAAGATCGGGGCGCTTTAGCATATCGTGTTGGGGGTGGATGTCTTACGATGAACCTGGCGTTATAGAACGTATCGATGGCCGGTTTAATGCGGGAACTTACGAGCACATTCTGGAAAATATATTCCTTCCCTCCGCCCGAGAACTTTTTCCCGAAGGAACATTGCTGTTCCAGCAGGATAACCATCCCGTGCACTATGTCGCAAGCATTCAAAAATGGTTTCAAAGGAGACCCGAGATCGAAATCATTAATTGGCCTCCGAAGTCACCTGATTTGAATGTCATCGAAAATTTATGGGCCGAATTGAAAAAGAGAAGGATAGCCACCTATGCCCACCGACGCCCTCGAAATCGAGACGAATTTTGGGATCAAGTTGTTGACACCTGGGAAGATCTCGCCGGGGATCAGAACTTATTCCACAATCTCGTGACATCCATGCCGGATCGACTTAAAGCTGTAATATAAGCTGATGGCATGTGGACAAGATTTTAAGTTAACAGATCTTTTTTTGTTTCTTATGATTTTTGAGGAAGAATACTTTTAATTTTCAAGTAAGACTTTTTTTTACGAGGTTCAGCCCACTTGTAAGACTCAGAAATTGGGCATAAATTATTCCATATTTTTCGACAAATTAGACAGTCGAGGAACTCTGAACAAAATAATTACACCTCAATAAAAAAAAAGTTTTACCCGGGATCGAACACGAGACGTTTCGGTTATACAGTGGAACCGACACGCTTACTATATGAGCTAACGAGACAAGACAGTGACAGCAGCAGTCCAGAATGTAGATCCCTTAGCAGGCATTTGCCATTCGGTACAGTGAAGCAATGATATTTTGTGATTCGAGCTATGTTGTGAAATCCTGGCCTTAAATGGCAGTCTTCTTCGTGATACTTATTCTGGTCCTTGTCCTTGTTGTGGTCCTTGTAACAATTCTTGTACTATTTGTCATGTTATATATCTTTACGTCGATATCGAGTGAACCGCGCTGTAGAACTTTAACTTCCGACGACCAAGAATCGTCTCATTCTTTTTCAGGGTAACTGTACATAAAGAGTACGTGCTTCAACGAGGCGAAAATTCAGACGTAAATTTCCTGACAGGCTAGTACCCTCTAGAAAAACAATATTAAGGTTATTTAATAGATTAAATGAAACAGGTTCTGTAAATGACAGAAAAAGGCGACAAAATCGCCGTGTTCTTACGGCGGAAAAACTGGACGAAAATTAGTGCTGCATTGCAGCGTAGTCCACGCAAGTTTTTGAGACGTTTATCGCGGCAGACAGGGATTTCTAAAGCATTTGAGGGAGTGGCAACAAAATTACTGAAATTAAAATCATACAGAATTCCATCATGTTATGAATTACAGGCTCCAAGATTACAATTGCAGGCCTAATTTTTGTAATTAGGTGCTAGAAAAAGTAAATAATGAAGAATTTGATCCCCAATCGATTTTTCTTTATGATGAGCCTTAATTTCATCTGCATGGCCACGCTGTATCACAGAATGACAGATATTGATCACCAGAGAACCAAATATAGTGCAGGAAGCTCCATTGTAAATTTTAACGAGTTACAGTAAGTTGCGCGAGCGCGCTTGCCATCTCAGCGGCAGAAGTGCGGCCTACCTCCGGGCACGCGGTCGGTCAATCATCGCGGTCATGATGGCGAAGACGCACTGTAGTCATCCAGTTACATAACATACATTTGAATGACACAGGCTGATTACTTTAACACATCATATGTTTATATTCTTTGAATGTTATATCTTAATGGGTAATTTGACATGACAGGTTATAAAGTTTTACCATGCGTGATTGTGTGTAACATAATTTTTAAATTGGTAACAAAGTAGTGATGCGTTGAATTAAAATTGTGATTAGAAAGCAATATAAAACAATCGCAATTTTAATTCGACGTATCACAAGTTTGTTTGTTATCAATCTAATTATTGTGTTATACATATCACGCATGGTAAAACGTTATAAACTGTCATGTCAAATTACCAAATAAAATATAATATTCTGAGAATATAAACATATGACGTGTAAAAGTAATCAACCCATTGTCATACAAATGTATGTCATGTAATGGATGACTTAGCTGTAAGCCGTCTAACTATAGTTTGTGTAATTACATTTTTAACCCTTTGTTCAAAAACATATGTTCATAAACAAATAGTATATGAAATACGACCTGATGATGCCGCAACAACGAAAACGTTCGTCCTCCACACTTTCATAAATATTTTAAATGTTTGACTAGATTTATAGCCGAGTTTTGTGTAAAATACGTTATAACTGAAAAAATTATTACTAAATTTCTGATTAACTGACTAAGATTTACAAGCTGAGAATGACTGAATGAGTAATAGCTGAAAATGACAGTTTAACTGAATGTCATGTACCTCCGGATGACAGCGTTATTGACTAAAGAAAAACTGAGATTGACTGGATGAGTGACTGACACCTAAGAATGAATGGTTAACTGAACTGAACGAGTGACTAACTTGGAATGACTGTAGCAGATTGACTGAAATTGACTAACTGAAAATTATTGGTTAATTTATTGATTGAGAATTATTGTAACTGATTTCCTCCCATCCGATTGACTGACTGCGAACAACTGTGACTGATTAACTGTTAGCTGACTGAAGCTTAATGACTGAAAATTACTAATTTGCTGAGACCAAGAACGACTATGACTGATTTATTTACTAATACTGACTAACTTGGAATGACTGTAACAGGTTGGCTGAGATTAACTGCCTTAAAAAAGTAAGTAATTTACTAAGAATAACTGGCTGAGGCTTACCGACTGAAAATTACTAATTTACTGACTAAGACTGACTAAATAAGAACAACTATGACTGATTTACTTACTAAGAATGACTAACTTGGAATGACTGTTACATACTGACTGAAACTGACTAACTGAAAATTTACTGACCGACTGACTAAGAGTGACTGATTCGGTGACTAAAATTAATGCACCGTGAATGATTAACTGATAACTTAACGCATAATTATCTCATTATAGACTCATTACTGGGTGACTAATATTTACTGAAAAATTAAACAAGCTTCATAGCTGATGAGAGAGGTATTGCTTTCCTTTGTAAACAACTGTTCCACAGGAGGTTTGGTAATGCATAACACATAGATTTAGTTTCTCAAAGAATAGATGGTACTGTGTTTCATCTTCTTTCTGGGGCACAGACTTTTAATATGTCCCGCTTTGATCCGAAACTGGCTTTTCATCGCGGAAAACCGACGTTTTAGCTGTTCGACCATCAGTGCGCTTTAATGGTAGAAACATTTATAGGTGCAGCTCATAAGTTTATGATACTGAAAATTTTAGCAGGTAAATGAAACAAACTTCTTTTAAGATTTGATTCAATAGATATTATGTTCTATATGGACACGAATACATTTGGTACACTATTGTCATGCCATTATAAATCATAATCTACAGACGTGGACAAATTATATATTAGACTAAAACGTTTTCTTGAAAACATAATATAATTCGTCATAGCAACTATCAGTATAATTCACAGAGTCTCTATTGTTGTAAATATGATTGTTTCCATCTTCTGGTATATTTTCCCGATGGTTCAGTAATATTCAGTATATTTTTTCTGGCTATGTTAGTACTACTGGTGTTTTAAGTATATACTGCAGAAGATGTTCTCCCATGGCTTGCAAGAAGACCGGACATAAACGAAATTGAAAATCTTTGATCTATACTGAAGAAGAAAGTGAACAAACAGAGGCTTACAACAAAACATAGACTCATTTAAGCACTATCTCATATGTGGCTAAATGATGCTGATATTCAAAGAAAGTGTCAATCTTTGGTTTCCAGCATCCTGACAAAATCAACATGTTAATAAAGAACAAGGGAATGTTCACAAAATATTAGTAACCTCAAGACTCAATTTTCTGTTCATTATATCTGTGGAAAATACATTTTTGTTCATTTCTCTACCGATAAATACACCTTCGTTGCACATTAATTAATTTAGTCTAATAATTTGTCCACGTCTGTATTTGAAAACCAAGCTAAGAATGGTTTATGCACTCGGCTCGCTTTGTGAAACGAAGTAAAGCTAGTGGTATACCATGCGTTATAACAAATCAAGCCAAATCAAGCCATTTTCTGGGCATAAAATGAAATCGTATTGTAGCGAGATCTCACAAAAAGAAAAAAGTGCATGATCCGTAGTATTTCCGTTGTATTGAACTTCCCGAGTAGAAATGAAACAAGGACGCTTCAACATCGCTTTACTCCGCTTCATTGTAAGCCATTCCACAACAGACGGTCTTAAAGTTTACCATTCGCGTCGCTCTTCCTGCGGAATATTTACCATTTCCTCCTGGTAAATTGTTTACACGACATGGAGAAAAGAATCTGACTTACCTTTCGAAATATCAAATATGGCTTTATAGAGAGAATCTATAGGGTTATATGAAAAGCAAAATAAAGGTTCGTACCAGAGTTTTCTTGGCAGAACAGCACTAAAAATAATCGAAGGTATTTCGCTCTGTAAAGCGACTCGAGTGACAGTTTTCTTTCTCAGAAACGGTATGTTCCAGAATGAGGAGTAAATGTAAATGTTTACTGCTTTCAGAGACTTCAGGACAATTATTTATTTTTATGCTCGATTACCTATACACCTGGTAGTAGCCCTTTAATGCACCTCATTAAAGTACACCTATTCATTATAGTTCAGTTGTTCAGCCAATGAGATATCACCATTGTAGCATTATAAAACCGCAAGTATCGATTATTCTCGGATATGCAATCGAAAGACAACTAGCGAAACGTCTCGGAGGCTAGAAATCCAATAGTGTCGCAGAAGGTTATGTTCTGTTACTATAATAATTAGCGTTAATTATAAATAATATTCAAATAAATTCAATTTGTCATCTCGTTTTTCAATTCAAAATCAATTTCCAGGTTAATGTTCATGTTATTCTCTAGATTATATCAAGGTCAATGACGTTCGTTGCTCGGAAAAAATCAATACTTTCGCGTCTGCACACATCTCACAATTTAGAAGGTCAGTTTCGCTCCTCACTTAGATAACCATAACATAAATACTTATGAATAATAAACATACTCGCGTCTTAATTACTACCATTATAGGCTCATTGCATAATTTACTATTATCGAAGTTACTACTAATTTACCTCTTCGAAATTGTCCTTAAGGGATTACATACACCACTGAGGGTAAAAAAAAACTGATTTTACATTTTTATTATATTAAAGCAATATGAACTCTTAGCTTTATACGTATACGTTGTTGTCTAGTGTTTAGTCAGCTGTCCGAAGACAGGTTTGAACCTCGTGACACCAATAAAGAATCACTGATGAGGAACTAAGCCAGAAGATAATGGGGTAGGATGGCCGGTTATATTTTAAGATGTCTGGAAAATTGACTAAGTTATGCATTAAAGTCTTCCCATGCAAACAAACCTAAATCACACATTTTCTCAAATATACATTTTCGATCGAACAAATTGATTTTTAATTTTAAAATAGTAATTTAATATTAACTCTTAGCTTTATACCTGTGAAATAAATTTTGAGGTACGTATAAAATTGACCAAGTTACGCATTAAAATGTCCTACCTTGCAAACACAATAGACAATTACATGAAATTTTGTACGGTTCTTTTTCTTATTAAGATCAAAAATTAGTCGGCCTCCGTACCGTAGTCGGTATAGCGCTCGCCTTCAGTGTTCGAGGTTGTGGGTTCGATCCCGACCCAGGTCGATGGTATTTAAGTGTGTCAGTAGATTTACTGGCATGTAAAAGAACTCCTGCGGGACAAAATTCCGGCACACCGGCGACGCTGATACAACCTCTGCAATTGCGAGCGTCGTTAAATAAACCATAATTCAATTCAACAAACTGTAGCTCAAACTTTAACTTTTCTTTCAGAGAAATAAAAACAAAACTAAATAAATTAAACATTTCTTTAAATTATACATATTTTTTCTTCCTCTAGCAGTGCAAATAATCTACCATTGAGCCAGGGTTTGTTAATGAGAATGATGAGTAACATTTAAGACAAAAAAGAAAAAGAATTATCGGTACTAAATTAATAAAAGCTAGGCCTATTAAACATAATGGGAGATATCTTTTAAATAATAGTTTGGTACAAAATATAAAATGAAAATTTTGAGAATTCACAATTTTTATGATAAGCAAACAAACATTATCATTAGTTGGAGAAAAGCAAACAGACAACATGAAGTGCTCTCATCCACTCCACATAATAATGTCTATCATTATTATGGATGGAATTCCTTTCATAAAACTCTTCATCGTATTGCAAGAACCGACAAGGGCTTTGGCCCTACTTTTGGCAAAAACATTTTCGTTGTAGAAAACATAATTATCGACGATTTACAATCTCGGAAAATGAGCAAGAAAGAGTTAAACGAGTGGTATCAAGAATCATTCTATCAATTTATAGAAAATAAGTGCTCTCTACGTATGGATATTTGGACTACATACAACTAACCTGCTTGTTCAGAAGTATCATTACCGAAAATACCATTAAAGATCAAGAGCTGAAACTCTACCTCTCAAGAGATTCTTTTTCCGTCAATGGAGATATTTTCTTTAAGTACCGGTAACTTTGTCAGAAAGTACTGTATATATTATACAGAGTGTAACAAAAAAGATATTCAAAACTTTAGGAAAACATTCCTCACATGTAAAGGATGACAATATGTTATGTAAACATGAGTCCAGAAAAGCTTTATTTCCTTGTTAGAGATCTTTTCTAAACTCTGCTCACATTCTATGATGCGTAAGCTAGGTATTTTGTTTTTATGTGGAATACCATTACAGCTATGGTCTGCATCTAATGAGACTGTTATAGTATGGGCTTATTGCTACATAATAGCTATAATGAAATTCTACACTACTTTGCGCATCATACAATGTAAGCAGAGTTGTATAAAACGAGCTCTAACAAAGAAATAAAGACCACCTCTGTGGTGTAGGGGTTCGCATGCTGGTCTCTTACGCAGAGGGCCCGGGTTCGATTCCCGTTCGGGTTGATTTTCCTGGTTGAGGTTTTTAAGGGGTTTTCCTCAACCGTAAGGCAAATGCCAGGAAATTCGGGCCACAACATCCCTGAAAATCACCGGCCTCATTCATCACCGAAATCATATTCATAACAAATCAGTCATACACATACAGACGCCATCTAGTTCACAACAGAACCAGTCTCAACAATAGTACACAGGCCTTCGGATTTCAACGAAAGATTAACTCGCGATATGACCAGAGATGTTAAAGCGAATATAAATAACAGCGAGGGAAATATATATATATATATATATATATATATATATATATATATATATATATATATATATATAGCGTTTCCAGACCCATGTTCATCCTCTACATGTGAGGAATGTGTCAAAGTTTTGACATATCCTTTTGTCACACGCACGCACGCACGTGTGGATACACACACACACATACACACATATATATATGAGCCGTTCAGAGCAGAAGTGGTGTAAGTCAAAATTGGGTAATGATGTTTAAAGTAAAAATTCTGTAAAATACAGCGCAAAGTAGCAATTAATATGTCCTTCGTGCTATTCACCGACTATTAATAGTTTAAATAAATTGAATATTAATTGCTACTTTGCGCTGTATTTTACAGAATGTTTACTTTAACCCTCATTACCCATTTTTTACTTACACCACTTCTTCTCTGAACGGCTCATATATATTAGAGGTATCAAGAAATAAAAGAAAAATCTGATTTAACCATGATAGTAATGAACTAAAAATTTGTTTTAATGTTATGTAAAACTCTCCAAACTTTACATCCAGGTAAGTATATCTCAATGTGAGCACCTCTTGTTGCTCTGCAATTTTTTTATTGGGTTATTTTACGACGCTTTATCAACATCTAGGTTATTTTAGCGTCTGAATGAAATGAAGGTGATAATGCCGATGAAATGAGTCAGGGTCCAGCACCGAAAGTTACCCAGCATTGCTCTGCAAATGTCCAAAGGATATTCCAATTCCCTCCAAGTGTTTTGCATCATTTGAGGCGTAATGCGGTCAATTGCTAACCAGATGAATTGCCTCAGTTGTAACAAATTTTGGATTGGATGTTGTTGATACACAGTCATTGATAAACCCCAAGCGAAGAAATCCAAAGGAGTCCAATAATTGCATTGCGCATTAACCTCATCCAAAAACATTCACTTTTTCGTGTCTCTTTGGTGTTCCACTACAGCATGAGGATTCTCGGATCCCCATACACGGCTGTTATAACGGTTAACTTTACCGCAGAGATGGAATGTAGCTTCATCACTGAGTACCACTTTCTCAAGATTTTTTTCGTCAATGCGTTGCAGAATTTCAGTCGCAAAATTTTTGTCTTAATCTTTTATCATTCGGCTGAATGCGGTGAAGAAGCTGGATCTTGTATGCACGTAGTTTGAGTCGTTTATGAAGAATGTTATGAACAGCTGATTTGGGAATCCGTAACTGATAACTAGCTTGCCTAATGGACTTTCTTGGGTTCCGGTTGAATGCAATTTGTATGCGATCGACCGTTTCTTCTGTTATTTTTTCTTAGGATGTTTGTTTGTTTGTTTGTGGAATCAAGTATCCTGTCTCTTTAAGAGTTCTATCCCACTGCAAAACTGATTTCGACGTATATGGATCCAAGTTTAATAGGCGAAATCGGCGTCGAACTGTGGTAACAGATTTAAATCCAACAACCCAAAGCACGCACTTCACTTTATGCTATGGTGTCCACATTTTACGTTCAATTAGAATGATTAATGTTGACTGTTAACAATTCGCGACATAAATCGCAATGATAAATCGTATCTTTTTTGTTTTCTTCCATTTTCTTGCTTTGTTGTACAGATTTCTAGCACTGTTATGATGAAAATAATAATCTTGGAGAGTTTCTGCTTCCTGTATCAATCATATAATAATAAAACATCTTTCTGTTAATAAATGGTGAAGAATTTTCTTGATATCTCTAGCCCGGACACGGTGTACAATATAAGGTATTTGCTAAGAAGCCTGCTCATATTGAAGAGTTGAAAGGAAGAATACTAGTGGATTGTAGAGAAATACTACCAGCAGTCATTGAAAATAAACAGGAATGTTTTTTTTGCGTGTTTCACATTGCCAGATCGTAAATGGGCAACATCTGCGTCTGCAATACATTTATATTAACTATTTATTTTGTTACCATACCAACGTTTGTTGTATAAAACAAATGATAGTTTGTGTAACCACGGAGAAGAATAAAGTATTTCAGATGGTATACAGAAAAATACAGGGTGTCATTTAAAAATGTTTCCGATGACGTTACAACTCGCACAACAATGACATCAAGAATAATTGGTTTTTGTGATTCAAAGTCTTTTAAAATATACTGTTTGACGTGTCCGAGCGTTTTTCGAGAAACATTTCCATCTAGCTGTAGTAGAAAATGTGAGTGACTTTTGAAACGCATTGTATAATGTGAATGTTCTAACTTCGAGTAAATTAGCGAGAAAGTGCACATTAGAAAAACTTACATTTTGAAAAATAAGAGAATACTACAATTGTTTTGAAAATTCACAACAATGTCAGCCATTACAGATTTCAATAATGTCGCCAACTTATGCAACAAACATTCACCTATAATAAACGTCAAACCATAACCAATTTTACCACATAGTTTAAGAGACATTTATATTTTAAGTAATTATGGGGACGAAAAAAGTAATTTAAGACATAAAACGTATTGCGTAGTTAATAGCACTTCAAATTTGAATTCTTCAATAAATTATCAACCAAATTTTGCAGAAAATTCCAAACAATAATTTATAAAAATTAAACAATTTGTGAATTGTTTCAAAAATGCCACTTCTGATCTCTACTTAATCTTTATAAGAGAGAGTGCATTCTGAAATTGAAGTCCTTTATTCATTCCCAATTTTGTACTTCAAAACTCCGTGACATTGTGGGCTCTAAAATATTCGCGGATTGTTATGAAATTCCTACTACCAGTGTTCCTGATACGTAAACAGTTTTGCCCTGACCAAAAATGGTGAACATTGTGAACAAGGTACACATTTCGCGGTATATTTTGATGCTTGATGACATCTGTGGACGTTAGAATAAAAATAAGAACGGGTGCTCATGTGCGCAAACTACAAACATGGATTAACTTACTGTGCATACCTCATTTAATACAACTTACTGATGTGTTGTAACTGAAGTGTGGAAAGCAGTGTAGCCGTCCACTTCTAGTGTGACAGTAACATATACCTCGCTATGTGTAAATGCAACGCGAGTGTTTTGATTCGGTGTTCATAGTAAACAAAAATACATTTATTCACCCAGTTTTTGTAGACAATTGTGTTACACATATATCGACTATGAAACAATATTGTGAGTGTCCAAAGTTTTAATTGTATTATTCATATACTAGGGCATTCGAAAAGTAATGGCAACATAGTTACTGTTTCACACTAAATTTATTTAGGTTACTTTTGACATTATATAGGCTACTTCATATATAGTCTCCTGATATGTCAACAATACGTTGCCAAATTCTTGGAAGACGGTGGAACTCCATCTGCAAGCAGCATTTCTAGATATGTCTCTCACTGATCAATCTAAAGCTCTTCCGATGTCAACTCTTCATTGAAAGCGAGTGCCTCGCTTCCACCCATCTTGCAGTAGTTCACATCAATGTGATAAATACGTAAGAAAAATATAATTTTGTAGTTAAAAATTGAAAAAAAAAAATCTGTACAAAGCAACTATGGAATTAAAAACACATTTTTAGCTTCAGAATACTAGCTAATTAAAGGAATTATACTTCTGAATACTTCATTCCCTATCTGTAATATTATTTTACCCTTAAAACTAAAGAAAGAAAAAGAAAGAAAGAAAGAAAGAAAGAAAGAAAGAAAGAAGGGTATTTTTAACAACTTCAAATTAAAGTAACTCTAAAAATATTGAGAATAGGACTCATGTTTATATGACATTTTTTCCTCATAATGTCTTCGGAAATATGCTCCGTAAGTGGCAGTAACTTCTCGTGAATCACCTTGTATACATTTTATGGACCAATAGGCCTACTGAGAAAGACGAGGATGATGATAAAGTTATTACAATAATAAGGATATACCAAAATAGGGGCGCAAAGTATATGCACAGTACCAGCCGCCACTGTTACTAGTACAACAGCTCTTTTTACGTTACATTCAGTCAATGCAAGAGCATGAAGCAGTCAGGAGACTAGTAACACCCGCTCCGTATTCGTTGACGCCTTGGGAGCACGAGTTTGACAGGCATGCACTAGACAGTAAAATATCCTTAAATTATTAAGAGAATCTACGAACAAAATTTGAGAAATAAATAAACAAATGGTTAAATAAATGAATAATACAACTCAATATCCCTATGCGGTTACAATAACGAAACAACGAAAAAAATAAAATGAAATAAAATAAGCGACATGAAAATGCGAAAATTCAGTGAAACCTGAGTGTGTAGTAGAACAGGTTTGAATAAAATCCTTTTAACCGAAATGAGATTTTTGAGAACAGTTGAAGGTTGCAATACAAAGATAAAATAAAGAAAAGAGATACTAGACTGTAAATGAAAGTTAAGGGAATAAAATTTAAAAAGTAAGGGAAAATTGTCCTGTAGATGTAAACGAAATGATATCAAGCAGATTTACAGTGAGAGCGACGCAATATAAACCCAGAGGAAGAATCAGCCTCACTAGATCCTTCAAGGAATGACGGAAGCACGAAGCATGAAACGACTACCAGCTTAATCCTCAGCAGAAGAGGGAAGGCAACGACTGATCTATGAACTAGATGTGAGATTTATTTCCTCTTGTCGCAATCATAATCATAATCACCTTTCTCTTCATCGTCTGCCTGCAAGAACTGTACGTTACTCAATCCTGCATCATACAGGAATCCGCCTAGCACTAACATATACTTTGTTGTCACGTGGTCGGCATGAAATAAGGCTACCCACAAGACAAAACAGGACGAATACAAGGTAAGTGACACCGTTCCAATGGAAAGGGAATAAATATTCCATTCCACTCAATGACATTCAACATGGAATATGGATCCATTGAATCTGCATCTACGGACGTTACCATACGTGAGTTTTGTTAAGAGTTATTTTTCATTTGCGAAACATGAAAACAGAAATGAATATGTAATTTGAAATCATATTAAAATACTACAACGAAGTATAGATAACATCAAGCGAGAATATACAGAGCTCCCTGCTTTGTTTAAGCATGCGTGTGCCATGCTCGAATACTGTTTTCATTGCATTTGCATTGCTCCAGCAAGTTACTTAAATTGATCTGTTTCGAGTAACTTCGTAGTTGTTGTATAATGCTTGAATGTGTACCAATTACCAGCGTTCTTTTGGGCACAGTGACAAATGATTGTTACAACATTAATACCAAAGTGATGATGATGACGATGATGATGATGATGATGATAATAATAATAATAATAATAATAATAATAATAATAATAATAATAAAATAATAATAATAATAATGTATGTACTTATTTACACTGGAAGTGGGCAAACACCAGGTGGCAGTGGTACACACAAAAAAATTAATACACAGAATTACAATACACAATACAATTAATAGACAATAATTACAATTAATAATCTATACTAATAATAAATCTGTACCCGAAACTTTTCTGGTAATTTTTTATTTTCCAAAAATAATTGGTCCTAACATATACAGAGTGTTTAAAAATACGGGGCATAATTTCAGGTATATTTCCCACATGTAGACAATCAAAATAGTTCATTACAACATGTGTCCGGAAATGCTTCATTTCCGAGTTATGGCCTTCACAACATTGAAATTCACCGGAACGTTTTTCTTTCAGCAGGTCGTTGTCATTACAGAAGATGTTTAAAATGTCCACCTCCTACTTGAATACAGTCCTCACATCGATGTCTCATTGACCTGCGAACACGATCCCAAACTCCAGGAGTATTGCGTATGTCCTCAGGACACGCCACAATTCGATTCCGAAGGGGTTCCAAATCAGGCACCGGAGACGAATAAACCAATGATTTTAAATGGCCCCACATGTAGAAATCGAGAGGGTTCAGATCAGGTGAGCGTGGAGACCAAGCAACTGGGCCACCTCTACCTATCCATCGACCAGGAAACCTTCGATCCAAGTACCGGCGAGCCGTACGACTGAAGTGTGCAGGAGCGCCATCATGCAAGAAGTGAATGTGTTGACGATTGATAAGTGGAGTTTGTTTTAAAACATGAGGTATGGTTCCGGTGAATTTCAATGTTGTGAATGCCATAACTCGGAAATAAAGCATTTTTGATTGTCTACATGTGGGAAATACATACCTGATATTATGCCCCGTATTTTTAAACACCCTGTATAATTAACCACCTTGAAACCGAAAATCGCTTTTTTGAAATTTTTGTTTGTTTGTCTGTCTGTCTGTCTATGTTTCTTACCTTTTCACGCGATAATGGCTGAACGGATTTCGATGAAAACTGGAATATAAATTAAGTTCGTTGTAACTTAGATTATAGGCTATATGGCATTCAAAATACATTATTTACAAGGGGGGTTATAAGGGGCCTGAATTAAATAAATCGAAATATCTCGCTTATTATTGATTTTTATGAAAAATATTACATAACAAACATTTCTTTAAAAATCATTTCCGATAAGTTTTAATCTTTGAAAAAGTTTGATAGGACTGATATTTAATGAGATAAATGAGTTTTAAAATTAAAATAACTGCCATCTAAGGCCGTATAATGAATTAAAAAACAAATGACTTCGTCTATAAGGGGCCTTGGTCAACAACAATCGAAAGCTATGAATCATAGTCTACAGAAAATGTGTCTCTGTTTGTATGAAGCCATATCGGAAGCTAAATTAACCGATTTGAATAATTAATTATTATTTCACCATGGAAAGTGTAGTTTCTCTGTATGGACATAATGCTATAATGTTATTACAGTAACTTCTGAGTGAATTGAGGACAGGTAAGATTAAAATAGCTTCTTATGCACAGAAAACGTGATAGGCTATTCTGTGTATTCGTTTCCTGTATTTCTTAAAATAATGTTTATCTCAGATAATTAACGAACAACGAGAGTGTATTGTATTAGTATGCAGTAATAATATGTTAGCTTAGCATTTCATTATTTTATAATCCAAATTTTAACTACGCTCAATTGAATCGAGTTAAAATACATAAAATACATATGCATTAAATACAATGCAAAAATTTGGGTAATGAGCCAAGCAGAATATGCTGCCCTGTTGTAAGATAAAATTTGTTCCTCCTGAGATTCAAGAGCCCCCATAACAAATTGAAAACTTATTTATCGGGGTACATCCGTTATCAACACACTTTTTATATAATATAATATAATATAATATAATATAATATAATATAATATAATATAATATAATATAATATAATATAATATAATATAATATAATATAAGTTATTTAAGTTATTTGAAGGGTTCAGAACCATAGTGGGCCAAGCGCCATTTACTGAATACGTAGAAAACAAGAGTTAAAATTAAGTTATTACCATAATTCAATGGAAACATATAAGTAAAATAAAGTATACGTGGTGTGTCTAAAAAGTTTGGTGAACGGTGTCATAGCTGAACGGCAACTCGGCGCATGTGCTTGCGCATGCGCATGGTTCTTCAGAGACTTGGGGAGAATAGATATACAGCATGCAATGCATGTGACTGGCAGTGTAATCAGACTGCGACCAGTTGAACGTAGTCAGTGTGAGAGGAAGTGTCACAGCGCAATGGAGCATCGTGTAAACATCAGGTTCTGCTACAAATTGGGGAAGACTGCAACGGAGACACATGGAATGTTGATGCAGGTGTACGGGAGGGAAGCCGTGAGCAGAAAATGTGTTTACGAATGGTTTAAACGCCTCCGTGAAGGGAAGGAAACAATTGAGGATGAGCCACGTTCAGGTCGGCCATCGACAAGCAGAACCACAGAAATGATCGAGAAAGTGCGACAAATGCTGGCACAAGATCGGCGACTGACTCTAAGATCGATTGCGGAGGAATTGGACATTAGCAAGAACACGGTGCACACCATCGTCCGCGATGATTTGGTTAAGCGGAAGATCTGCTCCCGATTTGTGCCGCACAAGCTCACAGACGAGCAGAAAGCAAAACGGATGGAAACTTCTGGTGATTTCATTTCCATGTGTGACCAGGATCCATTGCTTCTGAAAACCATCGTCACGGGAGATGAGATCTGGTGTTACCAGTACGATCCGGAATCAAAACGGCAATCGATGTCATGGTGTTCACCGACTTCCCCGCGACCAAAAGAAAGCCGTCTGCAAAAATCCAAGGTGAAAACACTATTGATCGCCTTCTTCGACAACAACGGCATCATCCACAAGGAATTTGTTCCTGCAGGTCAAACCATTAATGCTGCATTTTACCAGTCCGTTTTGAACCGATTGCTACAGCGTATCCGGCGGGTTCGTCAAGAGTTGCACAGAACTAGAAAATGGATGCTGCTCCATGACAATGCCCCTGCACACTGTGCGATCCGTGTGCGCCAATTCCTGACTAAAAGTTCGGTGAATGCTATCAGAAAACAAACAAAACAAAGATACAAACTAAATTTATTTATTGCCCTTCAAGAAAAATAATCGCCACTCGCTACAACACACTTTTGACAACATTCGTACAGGTTCTGAAACGATCAGCAAAGACCTCCTGTGAAATCGATCGCAGAACGGCTGTCACAGGATCTTTGATGACATTCACGTCCGCAAAACGTTCACCTTTCATGGCCCCTTTCAAGCGGGAAACAGGAAGAAGGCCGCAGGAGCCAGATCAAGGGAGTACGGAGGGTGTTCAAGAACAGTTACCATCTTCTGAGCCAGGAATTGAAGCACACGGATCGCACAGTGTGCAGGGGCATTGTCACGGAGCAACATCCATTTTCCAGTCCTGTGCAACTCTTGACGAACCCGCCAGATACGCTGTAGCAATCGGTTCAAAACGGACTGGTAAAATGCAGCATTAATGGTTTGACCTGCAGGAACAAATTCCTTGTGGATGATGCCGTTGTTGTCGAAGAAGGCGATCAATAGTGTTTTCACCTTGGATTTTTGCAGACGGCTTTTTTGGCCGCGGGGAAGTCGGTGAACACCATGACATCGATTGCCATTTTGATTCCGGATCGAACTGGTAGCACCAGGTCTCATCTCCCGTGACGATGGTTTTCAGAAGAAATTGATCCTGGTCACACATGGAAGTGAAATCACCAGAAGTTTCCATCCGTTTTGCTTTCTGCTCGTCTGTGAGCTTGTGCGGCACAAATCGGGAGCAGATCTTCCGCTTAACCAAATCATCGCGGACGATGGTGTGCACCGTGTTCTTGCTAATGTCCAGTTCCTCCGCAATCGATCTTAGAGTCAGTCGCCGATCTTGTGCCAGCATTTGTCGCACTTTCTCGATCATTTCTGTGGTTCTGCTTGTCGATGGCCGACCTGAACGTGGCTCATCCTCAATTGTTTCCTTCCCTTCACGGAAGCGTTTAAACCATTCGTAAACACATTTTCTGCTCACGGCTTCCCTCCCGTACACCTGCACCAACATTCCATGTGTCGCCGTTGCAGTCTTCCCCAATTTTTAGCAGAACTTGATGTTTACACGTTGCTCCATTGCGCTGTGACACTTCCTCTCACACTGACTACGTTCAACTGGTCGCAGTCTGATTACACTGCCAGTCACATGCATTGCATGCTGTATATCTATTCTCCCCAAATCTCTGAAGAACCATGCGCATGCGCAAGCACATGCGCCAAGTTGCCGTTCAGATATGACACCATTCACCGAACTTTTTAGACACACCACGTATGTATAGGCCCTACATAAGTTTCACGTTTTGTACTGATAACGTTTCACGTTACTATCATCTCACTCACTGTACTGGCACTATGACACATTTCACTGACACTTTAGAGCACATTTCACTGACACTATAGAACACATTTTACTGAAGTTATTTCATTGACATTATAAATTATCACTGATCGAAACTATTCACTGCAATGTAAAACCGTAACTTCACTGACTCACCACACTTCACTGATACAGCAGTTCAAATAAGAAAAACAATTACACCCTTAGTCATACTTATGAACAGAACTACATTTACACTAAACATTTCTAATCTAAGACCCGCTTACAAGCTATTTTTAAATAATTTACAACTCAAACCAAGGGAAGAACTCATCAGACTAAGTAAATACATGTTACCTTAAAAAAGATACATGTCACCCTAATTTTAATTTACACTTTATTCACAACTTATCTTATTCTTGATTAAGGAAGGACAGCCCTGAAAGACCGCTGCAGGTAGATCATTCCAATCATTTATAGTTCTATTTAAAAATGAGAATTTACCTACATCCGTTTTCTGTTTCCTACATTTGATTTTAAAATCATGATCGTTCCTACCATAGTACGTTGGCTTCTCTAACCGAGCCGTTATTTCTAACCATGCTTTCTGACCTAGATGTGCTCTATACAATGATGTTATTCTACTTTTTCTACGTCTATTTTTCAATGTTTCCCATTTAAGTTCTTTTATCGTATCATTTCCGTCTTCTCTTTTACCTTTAACAAATTTAGCTGTCCTATACTGAATTCTTTCTAAGGAATTTATCTGATATATTCTATAAGGATCCCAACATGTAGTTCCATATTCCATTAACGGTCGCACTAACGTTAGATATGGTATTTCCCTCGATTTGGGGCTAGCCTTTTTCAAGATTCTCATAATAAAGTGAAGTGCCCTCCATGCTTTACCCGTAACATTATCAACATGCTCTTCTTAAGAAAGTCAACATGTTCTCCCCAAGAAAAATAATAATAATAATAATAATAATAATAATAAATAAATAATAATAATAATAAATAATAATAATATATAACACAGAGTAGGTCATTCCTCTGTACACTGACAAAGAATCCACGAAACTAAGAGTATACAGGACGATTAAAAAATCCGGCGATATAGACTAATTCCATTATTAGAGTAGATAGCGAAAAATGGAAAGAGGAGAAAGTTGTTGGAAATATGTAGTTTTCAGTCTAATGTGCTTGAATTTTCAATGTAGAATACAGCGTTGAGGCTGTACACTAGTACGACACAGTCACCAGTCCTAGTGCTACAAAATTAGTGACTTTTCTAAACAACTGACTTAAATACGTTTTGTTTCAACATAATCTCAAAACAAAACTTCGGAAGTAGGCACATAATTGTATTTTTATTCGACCATACTCTATTACGGTAATTATATGTGACGTAACTGTATCTTAATCACACGCATTAAAGTACTGCTATTCATTATGTTATTGCAACTATCGATTTCCAACTAAGCATGTATTATATTGATTAATATCGTACGCGCAACAATCCGTAAACCTTGAAAGCAGCAATCCAAAATGACAGGCGCGAGTTTTACTCAAATTATAAACAGAACATTCAAATAAACATTAACCCAACTTCAAACATTCCACTGGGTGCCATTCCCCAGATAAATTTCACAAACTGCACAATCAACAACATGCATTTAAAATAAAATAAATTCTGTTCATGTTAACTTTAATATTCTAATAAATTGAGTTGATTTCCTGTGTTCTAATGTGAGTTGCTTTGAAATCAAAACCTCCAAACCAAGGCCCTACAAAAAGCAATAAATAATGCGTACACTCAAACGTTCTTCAGAGGGCATTACAAAATCGACAATGCAAGACTACATAAGGAAAAATGTGAAAATTAAATGTTCTCGCAATCAAAGTCAGTATTAAAAGGACTTCCCGTCCACCTTACAGGTCCATTGATTTTTAATACTTTCTTTCTTCCTTCTAAAAAGTTATGTTGTGTACCGTCACATAGGAGGTTTCATAAAATCAATGAGATATGTGAAGAGTACTTAGCATAAGCTATAATAAAATATACTCTATCACAATTACAGTACAATACAAAAAGATGAGGTATGTCTTTCAGAAATTGTATTATAACATTATTACTTTCTATTTCATGCGGTATTTCATTTTAAATTACAGTTACGCATATTTAATTTTATGGAAAAATAAATTACAAAAAGGATCTAAATTCATTAAAATTATGTTCTAGCGTAAATTAACGTATACTCTTTGAGTAACTAGCTTTAGTGATTATAAATCTAGCGAACAGAATTCGATTCTTAGCAAGGAAAATATATATATATATATATATATATATATATATATATATATATCTCCACCCATCCATTTACATACCCATGCACTCATCCACTCACCCATCCATCCATCTATACATCTACCTACCCATCCATCCATCCATCCATCCAACCAACCACCCTCCTACCCATCCATTTTTCCACCTATCCATTCATCCATCGATCCATCCTTTCACCTATCTATCCATCCATTCATAAATCGGTACATCCTTCCACATATCCATTTATCCATCCATCCTTTTATCTATCCTGTCATTCATCTATCTTTCCACCTATCCATCCATCCATTTACACATCCACCTACCCATCCATGAATCCAACTACCCGTCCATCTTTATAATCATCTACCAATCCTCCATCTTCCCGTCTTTCCACCTGTCCATCCATCCATTCATCCATCCATACATTCATCTATCCATCCATCCACCAATTTACCTATATATCCTTCCACCTACATCCATCCATCCATCCATCCACCCTTCAATCCATATATTCTTTTACCTGTCCATCCATCCATCTATCCATCCATCCATCCTTTCCTCTACTCATTCATTCATCTACCTTCCATATTTCCACCCATCCATTCATTCATCCTTCACCTATCCATCCATCCATCCATCCATCCACCCACCTCTCCACTTCGAAGAAGCTTATTAGGTCATATGTTATACATCTTTAGGTTTTCTTCTTTTCAGAAGTAATCCCAAAACATGCTAATTACGTCATTCAATATTTAATCGCTTTATTTAACGACGCTATATCAACTGCACGGTTGTCCACCATCGATTAAGTCGGTAATAGCGAGAAGAGTCCAGAATGCGTCATGAGTTTACTTGACATTCACCTGTAAGTGGGTAAAACCCCAGAGGAAAAAAAAATCAATCAACTAGACCAAACTGACTCCGAATCCATGCCCGAACGCAGCTTCGGAGTATAATCGAGACCGCTACTTCTAGACTATGCCGGTGCAGTTTTTGACTATCTCTTAATATTTTGTATTGTTTAGAAACAGTCACAGAATGAGAATTAAACAAATCAGAGAGAACAATTTTTATGATGATGAAAAATCTCCATGTCCTGAGAAATTCATTAGATTTCAGTCACAAAGATCACGTCCACATATGTGTAAAAAGACACAGTTACCACATCTTATAAGAAATTACTTTCAAGCGAAGAATAAGATGGGCCTGTCAGAAGATCTGTAAGGACACAGAAAATAAATGAAAAACAGAAGCAGTGACGTCAATTTCACTCGCTCGTTTCATTAATCAGGTTCGTGTTGTCGCCCACCGACGAGTTTAAATGCAGCGCTGTAATCACTCACTGACAGACGGATGTTGGAAATTTTCCGGATGCGTCACAACGTACTGCATAAACAATCACATACCGTTTGGCTTTAATTGTATCGGATGTCTCTCTAAATTACTGTTACACATTTCGTGCGCAGTCTCTCAGGTACCTCAGACCAGGAAATTAATATAACAGAGCGTTTTTACAGTCTGCGAATCAAATTATATGGACAAAGAGGCAGTAGTCGATAAGGTCATCTACCTCCACTAAAGCGGAGCGTTCAGTGGTACAAAACCAGCGAAGCTGGGTGCGATTCCCAGAGGATATAAATGGAAAATTCATCTTCATTTCATAAGGAATGGGTAAGTGTGTGTTCCTTGCTTGTTTCTGTCTTGTACTGTCTGGAAGATTGACTATTGGCTGGTTTCTGGAACGTCAGGGATCTATTCGATAGCACTATTTGTTCCATAAGTGTTTCCGAAACGTCGGATAGCAGTTATCGACTACTACATAAAAACATTCTTTATGGCAACAGATCAGTTGATACCCGAGCCAGAAAATGTTGAGGTTAACAAACTGATGATGTCCAAGGAAATTCAGCTTGGAGAACTATAATAATTAATACATACTTTTGTTAACCCTTAAATTCGCAAAGTACCCTATAGGATACAACAGGTTAATAAGCTATATGCTATAATTTTAATAGGACAATGGAAAAAAATTGGTAGGAAACTAAAATTTTACAATACTATAATATAAAGTATGGACATTGCGACAGTTGTTTTCTTTACAGTCCGACGCGGTTTAATAAACTAGTGTGAGAAATTAAGTTTTGCCAATTTAAGGGTTAAGGTGTAATATGATCACTTTTATATACATGATATAACATACACCCTTTCGTCATCATTTCAGTCGCACACAATGCACACGCATTGTATACCGGTCTTCGTGTTCAGTCAACAGCATCAGTCTCCTCTACCAACGTCATAATAAATAATCAATCCCACTCTCACTTCTCCGATCATCTCTTGTCATCTTACGTTTCCAGGCTGTCAGCCAAGTGCTCGTTGTCTCGCGGCTTCTTGCGCTGGTTCGGTTTCTTACGCTTGTGGAGTGTCGGCTTCTTGGGTCCATGATCGTCCATGTAAAAATCACAATTTTCGTATTTATGTTGGATTGTGACAATACTCGTAATTACGTAAGTTTAATTATAATTTCGGTTATAATTAATAATAATGTTGGAAAATAAATATATTATATTATTCCAGGATATTATAAGGAAATATCTTAAAATAGACTAAGCCAAGTTTCATCTTTAGTTATACAGCGAACTCAATATTCATCCGAAAACCCTGTCGAATTGGCTTCAATTTTCAAGATTTTGGTTTTTTAATTATATTCTCAAACTCATAATAGTGTAAGAAGCTACGTAAGGGGCTGTAACCCTGAACAGTTTCGTAGTCTATTTGATAACGTCTTTGACACGTAAGTGAGAGGTTACTAGATTCAGTACGTGCTCTTCCTCCTTTTTGTTTCTTCTAGTTCTTTTCTTTCACGGCATTACTGTATTCTTTTATAATTCATATATGTTTGTCAGCTTTCTTTGTTCGTATTTTTATCCTATTACCATCAAATCTGATGGTATCCTGTAACACATACAAACTTCAGCTTCATGAATAGACGATAACAATCTCTTAATAAGAATTTTTTAAATATAACAGAAAAGTACAAATTGTGCAGAATATATTTCCATAACTAAATTCTTTCAAAATAGGTATAATTTCTTCCATAAAATTATGGAACAGATATCTCGAGTTTTATGCAACCGGACCTATTGTAAGTCATGATTTTCATATAACGATCTGGCACACATTCAGAGCTTTCTTCTGCTGATTATGAAGTTTAAGCAATTAACGTACAGTAAGTGCTTGTTTCGCTATCATGTTATGAACGAGGAGGAAACAAACCTTGAGATAAATTGGTGGTTATAACAATCAAGAAGGCGCACCCTTAGGGGAACAGATACCGATACGCAGGAAAGCTAGGTGGAAAACTTGAATTTTCGAGTAGAATCTGCAGTGAACTAAGACAATAGCTTAAGGCTAACAATTAAGGAAATAAGAGATTGATTCTACAAAGCGTTCATTTCAAAACTTCCCAATCTAAATAATTATATAATTTAAATATGATTTAATTAAACAAAAAAAATTACGTCAATTTAGAATTTGATGTGAAAGTTTAAAACCAGTATTAATTGCTTATTAGTTTTCACCCTCTTATTCCCAGCCACTTCAAATGGCACTCCTATCTTGTGATACTTAAATTTGTAAGAGTATTAAATATTGTTTATACACTTCATTCATTTATTTTCGCATCTTTTGTTTTCTATCTTCGCCTGGCAACCTGAATTATTGTTGTTGATTAGAGCTTTATTGTTGATTGAGCATTTCATGTAATAGCTGTGTTTGTGTATTAAATTATTTTAAAATAGTGTATACCCTTTAAGAGAGAACAGAAATCATCCTTATTGATTAAATTTAGGAAATTACACAAAATAAACAGTGTTTTCATCCTACAATCAACTGACAATAACAACAATACAGGTTTCCAGGCGACGAAGAAAATAAAATATGCGAAAAAAAGTGAATGGACTGTATAAACAATTGAATACCACAAGATAAGATGTCATTTGAAATTTCAAAGTGGTGGTGGCTGAGGGCAAGGGGGTGAAAATTAATAATCAATTAAGACTGGTTTTAAACTTCCTCCCCAGTATTTAAATTGACGTGTTCTTTGTTTAATTAAATTCAATTTAAATGTTATAATTATTTAGACTGGGAAGTTTTGAAATGAACGCTCTGTATAATAAATGTAAGATTTAGCACTTAAAAGTATTTTAGTTACAACAAGAAATGGACATTATATAGAAACAAGAACATAGTAGACGATAACAGAACTCTGTGATTAAAGTATTCAAATAGAATAGACTTGCAGAATTTAGAGAACTGTTCTCAGAACATGGGAGAGTGATAATAGAAAGAAGAAGAATAAAGTGTACAAGATTTGCTGATAAGGCGTTGTTAGCAGAAGAGAAGACGATGCTAAGGAATATACTACTAGAGCTAAATGACAGTTGTGAGCAGTATCAGATGAAGATAAATGCAAACAAGACAAAGACCAAGGTTATCGGAAGGAAACTAAAAAATATAAAATTGCGAATTCGAAATAAGGCAGTGAAACAAGTGGACGGCTTGAAATACTTGGGGTGTGCTATAAATAGTAATGTAAGCTTCTGCCAGGACGTCAAAAGAGGATAGCAATGGTAAATAAAGTTTTTAATAGAAAAAAGAGCATCTTCTGCGGACCTCTGGAAAAAAAAACTAAGGGAAGGAAACATGGCCGAAACATAGGCATTACAACGAAGTGAAGATAAACGACTAGAAGCATTTGAACTGTGGATGTGGAAAACAATTGAGAGTGTGAAATGAACAGACAGAAAAAGAAATGTAGCTGTGTTAGAAAGAGTGGGTGAAGAAACAAACTGATTAGAAAGAGAGAAATAAATTTACTGGGGCACTGTATAAGAAGAAACTGACTACTGAAGGATGTAATGGAAGGAATGGTGAACGGAAAAAAAGTTCGGGACAAAAGAAGATATCAGATGATAGACAATATTAAGATTCATGATCATATGCAGAGACTAAGAGAAAGGCGGAAAATAGGAAAGATTGGAGAATGCTGGGTTTGCACTGAAATATCTGCCGTTGGGGAGAACACTATGAATGAATGAAAGGAGGAAAATTTGATTACACGTAGGAAACAAAGGTTAAGTCCCTAACTACATAGAACACACTGGATCTTATAGGAGTATATGAACTCTGTTGTTCCGAATCAGAGATCTGTGCCGACACGGTTGTATTTCCCTTTTCTAAGCACATTCCTTGGAAAGCGATACATTTCTTTCTTGTGTCCACATTACTTTGGAAATGCATGTTATAAATTATTATTATTGACATGAGAGTAAAGCGTATGATTTTTACCTCTTGATCACTTCAAAATATCTTGTCTTGTAGCTTTCCTTCATGGTTAGAAATGCCCAAAACTCTAGGGTGAATGTTCTAAAGATGATTTCAGTGTTTGCCCACTTCCATTCTAGCCTCATGTGGTCTTGCATAATAGATATTCCAGTTGAAACCATTTTCCTCGAGGTAAATTTTCTTTTGACTTGAAACATTCGACCTACAAACTGGGAAAATGTGTAACACTTCGAGTAATATGAAGTTCCTAAAATTTGTTATAGGGACAGAACCATCGCTTTCGTTAGTACATCACTCGATAGATGGCAGTTTCCAAATTAAATGTGTATAGAAGGAAATGATAACGTTATACACTGTTGAGCTAGAATCGTCCACGAAAGTATAGGCTTAAACAAGAGAAGTTTAATACTTTAATAATAATAATAATAATAATAATAATAATAATAATAATAATAATAATAATAATAATAATAATATTAATTTATTCATTTATTCATTATTAATATTTGTGTGCTGAACAACAGCCAGAGGCCAATTATTGTTCAGCACAATACACAAACAGAAGATACAAAGGTGCAAAAATAAATAAATAATATCTTAAAACAAGAAAAAATAAATAATAATAATAAATAGAAATAAAAAAATAAAATAAATTATATATCTCTACCTTCAGGTCAAACTGTATAACTTTTACAATCATCAATATTGCTTTGTTATGAAAGTGAAATGAAAAAATGATTTAAGCATGGCGCATAAGAGTCATTCCACGTCAAATCGCACAAAATTATACAAATTTTGACCTTCATATTTCTGATTGCGTTTATATTTTTTTTTACCAACTCTATGGGTCTCATAAACCAACAAGTGTATTTTTATTTCCTCCTAAGTCCACATGTTTTTAAAATATTACATATTAAAATTCGTTAAAAATGTCGCACAATGCAACATTTAAATCGTCATATTTCTGACGATATTGATGTTAAAATTTTTTTTGAAAAATGCATTTAAAAGCTTAAAGTACTGTCTTTTATCAAATATTTACTAACTAATTTTAATATAATTATTTCAAATATTTTTTTATAATTCAATTTTTAAAACATATACATCAATGTGAAATAGCCCTATTAAAAATCTAAAAAAATGCCTACTAGGTGCACTGAAGTATTCTTAATAATTCCAGAAAAAATCAGAATGGGATCACCAATAATTTAATGGAAATTTAATTACTTATGACAGAATGTGTAGCGGTCGGCGCAGCAGCAGTGGACAGGAAGCATTAAAGCGCGCTAAGAGGTTTATCGGCGCTGGATAATTGACTGAACGTTGCAACATTACACCCAGTACGGATCAAGTTACTCGAGGAAACACTGCTAATTTACTTATTATGATATCTTCAAATAATTGTACATTATGCTTTTCAAATGTTTCTTTTCATTCACATTTTAAATTTTCATTCGCCTACCTTCTTTCTTGAAAGAAAATTGTTTTACCAAATCTTCAGTTTTTGACAACGGAATGAAAGAATATGATTTTAATGTACCAGTTATTGGTTTTAGATTATGGTATCTGGCCTGGAAATTTTCAGTGTGGTTTTTGTGCTTATTGAATGGACAAAATATAAATGACACGTTAGAAATGTTTTTGTGACTAATCAAACAGTCTTTTTTGTGTTGTTATAGGATCTTGTATAGGCTAACTCTCGTGGCAAGTATTTTAACAGTATCTCTAATGCCAACACATGGACCTTTACTATGCGACATTGCAAAGAAGTGTCATTCAGCACTAATTCCATAATCGTCTTCATGTAAGCAATTATTTTTAAAATTCTTTTTTTTTTATATATTGTGAACTTGATCCATTGGAAAAGCAGATGATTTTTTCATATCGTTGAATTCTTGCTTTAAGAAACTGATTGCTTCGGATTGAAAAAAGTGAAAGGGATCGGTGTCATGTTTCATGGTTTCTGAGATGACATTACTTTTGTAACGAATTTCTGTATCTCCTTTCAAATATACTACGAAAGGATTTATTTATTTATTTATTTATTTATTTATTTATTTATTTATTTATTTATTTATTTATTTATTTATTTATTTATTTATTTATTTATTTATTTTTATTTATTTATTTATTTATTTATTTATTTATTTATTTATTTATTTACTTAAATATACAGAATAAAGAATATAATTACAAATAAGAGAAATAGAAATCAAATAATGCAATCAATATAAAAAAGGAGATGCAGTAGTATTAACAAAATTTGAGACCGAATGAGCAGCGCTCGTGTTCGGTCACAGTTCAGATATAATATTAATAGGCCTATAAGAGAATATAAAATAAAATAAAGTAGGAAGGAAAATTAAAATTGTACTGTATTGTGGCTTGGCATATGTTCCAATGCACACCTTGTATTGAATCTTGTATTACAAATGAATAATTTTCAGAAAAGTCTGCAATAACTATATAATTTTCAGGTTGTACTTTCTTTGCATTCCGTCAAACATAAAATATGGCTGACTTTTGAATGGATGATGATGCATCTTCTACATGAAAAACTTAACATGCTAGGGAGCCTTTTACTTTTGAAACTTTTCACGGGGGTATCGTTTTGTTGTATCTTTCTTTTCTTGATAGGGGATTCTATTGACATCAAACTCTTGTTTAATTCCACAATGTTACTGATTTCTAGCACTGTATCCATAGAACTGCTAGAAGAAATACTGGGATAATCACTTTCTCTGTCCGCACTTTCATTTGATTCATGTTTATTAATATCACAAGAACTACCGGCTTCACATATAATTTCACCTGACCTATGCGGAAATTGATTGATTTTTACGGAACAAATCACATATTTGCACACTCAAAGACTCCTTTAAATTGAGCTTTATCAATAAGTCGCGACTTACGCGTCTTAGTGTACTTTTCTTTTTAAAAGCGTGATTAGGAAGGTAAATGGATTTAAACACTTGTTATATATTACGCGATCTTTACTATCACTCATGTTGTATAGAAGTCCTCTCCTGCCATCTGTTTACTGCCATAAAGTTTACTACCTTACCCAGTCTTGCTATCATCAAACACTTGGCTATATTATAGTATAAACTGTGAAGGGCTTCCCCCTGAGCTGACAATAATAAAATAATTTTAGATAAGATATTCCTTAAGGTATTAATCATTTGATGATTAGTATGGTGACATCAGATGCAACGGGAAATTTCCACGGGCAGCCTTCTAGCCTATGGCTGCAAGCAGTTCATTAGCTGGGCATCGCGAGCGCGTGAATGCCTCCGGAAAATAAATTGTTACAAATGTATGGGTGCCGATCCCATATTTATAAGTGCAGTAGTTTACAGATAATACATCAGCGAACAAGTCTATATATATATTTTTTTTTTTTCAGATTTTTAACTTGGCTATTTAATATAGTAATTTTGCTTTGAAAAAGAAATGATTAAAAAATAGGCCAAATTTTAAATTTATTTGTGATAGGTCTAAAGTAATAAAAAGTGTTGTATTTCGTCTTTCAAATGCGCCAAACCCCAAATCTCAATTATATGTAGACACAAAGTTCCAAGCGAGTTTATGTAACAGTGCGCGCATAATTTGCGTAACTTCGAATATTCATAACTACACAAATAATTAATAATTGTGAAAATAAAAAAATACGGGTCTCCTTATTTGATGTCTGGAATTAATGAAAAAAATTCGACCATTTCAGAGAAGGTCGTGTTTTACGTTGTGCGATTTGACGTGGAATGACTCATAAGTGCTTACCGGAATCGAAAGAAAAGCTGGACGATGAACAGGAGTAGAGGAAAGCGAATAGATCCAGTAAAGATAAGGTGGTCAATGCTGAAGGGAGAGAATTACCTTCATTTTGTGATGCGACCAGATGTCCGGATTTCGCCGGACATGTCCTGTTTTTTTTTTTTTTTTAGTATTTTGTGAACGTCCGGCCGGCTTTTCACGATAAAGTCAAAATGTCCGACTTTCTGCCTTTCAAATATTGAAATATTGTACGTATATAGAATACAATTTGAAAATTTTCTTGGAAATAATATATTATCAGTGGTGTACATTTTTTTGAGCAGGTTGTGATGTTAAGTGTTTCCAAACTTTGCTATATATATATATATATATATATATATATATATATATATATATGTAAATTCTTTTTTTTTTTCAAAACAAACTACACAAAATTCCAATGTTAAAGGGTATTTTCACTAATTAACACTCAATGGTCAGATGAAAGGAACAAACTATCAGTAGAAGCAGTAAAGGGTATTGTAACAGTACAACATAATTTGAAGTAATTTACATGTAAAGAATTTCACACATATTTATTTAAAATCCCGAAGCTAATGAAGTGCATTTTCTCTTCACAGAAGTATGAACAACGATTAATAAACAATGGATAGCTTTGGTACTGTGTCTGCCTATTGTTCTTGTTCTCAGTGAATGAAAAGGAATTTATTATCAGGCTTTTTTTCAAAATGTCCTGTTTTTTTTCTTCAAATATCCTGCTTTATAGCATTTTCATCTGGTCACCTAGTTATGCATTAAGTTTTGAGATTTCAAATGGAAAATACGGGAGGAGCCAAAAAGAGGAATTAACGTTTGTTAATGACAACGAGGAAGTGTCGTGTAGACTTCATTATAAATATGCAGTCGAGGTCTACTATTATTAATTAAGAATTTCTGGGTAGGAGAAAGGATGGAGCAGTATAATTTTAATCCAAGTAGGCTATATGTCTCTTTAATAAGTTATGGCAGGGTACATGTTACACTGTGTTTTGTAAGTGCCACTTACACAATATATGTGTGTTTTGGAGAGTAGTTTTACTGCAATAGTGAAGGGAGCGCAAACTACTAAGTAAGGCTTGTTGTGCAAAGCAAGTGAGGTCAAAAGACCCTGCACTGAATTTAAAGTTAAATTTTATGTATGTATTGTGTATGTATAATTGTTGAATAAATCCATAATAATTGTAACTGAAAGTTTTCGTCTTTCTCTTCGGTTCAAGTAGTAATATTTTCATCTATAAATCCAATAAATCCTGGTTCGAATCCCAGTAAAGTTGCGGAGATACATTTCCCTTCATAGTCATTGGGTGTATGTATTACTTACTTACTTACTTGCTTTTAAGGAACCCGGAGGTTCATTGCCGCCCTCATATAAGCCCGCCATTGATCCCCATCCTGAGCAAGATTAATACACTCTCTATTATCATATCCCACCTCCCTCAAATCCAATTTAATATTATCTTCCCATCTACGTCTCGGCCTCCCAACTAACACTCTATATGCATTTCTGGATTCGCCCATACGTGCTACATGCCCTGCCCATCTCAAACGTCTGGATTTAATGTTCCTAATTATGTCAGGTGAAGAATACAATGCGTGCAGTTCTGTGTTCTGTAACTTTCTCCATTCTCCTGTAACTTCATCCCTCTTAGACCCAAATATTTTCCTAAGCACCTTACTCTCAAACACCCTTAATCTATGTTCCTCTCTCAAAGTGAGAGTCCAAGTTTCACAACCATACAGAACAACCGGCAATATAACTGTTTTATAAATTCTAACTTTCAGATTTGTCGACACCTGACTGGATGATACAAGTTTCTCAACCGAATAATAACAGGTATTTCCCATTTTTATTCTGTGTTTAATTTCCTCCCGAGTATCATTTATATTTGTTACTGTTGCTCCAAGATATTTGAACTTCTCCACCTCTTCAAAAGATAAATTTCCAATTTTTATATTTCCATTTCGTACAATATTCTCGTCACGAGACATGATAATATACTTTGTCTTTTCGGGATTTACTTCCAAACATATCTCTTTACTTCCTTCCAGTAAAATTCCCGTGTTTTCCCTAATCGTTTGTGGATTTTCTCCTAACATATTCACGCCATCCGCATAGACAAGCAGCTGATGTAACCCGTTCAATTCCAAACCCGCTCTGTTATCCTGGACTTTCCTAATGGCATACTCTAGAGCAAAGTTGAAAAGTAAATGTGATAGTGCATCTCCTTGCTTTAGACCACAGTGAATTGGAAACGCATCTGACAGAAACTCACCTATACGAACTCTGCTATACGTTTCACTGAGACACATTTTAATTAATCGAACTAGTTTCTTGGGAATACCAAATTCAATAAGAATATCATATAAAACGTCTCTCTTAACCGAGTCATATGCCTTTTGAAATCTCTGAATTACTGAAGTACTGTACCCTTATACTCCCATTTTTTCACCATTATCTGTCGAATACAAAATATCTGATCAATAGTTGATCTATTACGCCTAAAACCACATTGATGATCCCCAATAATTTCATCTACATATGGAGTTAATCTTCTCAAAAGAATATTGGACAAAATTTTGTACGACGTCAACAAAAGTGATATTCCTCGAAAGTTACTACAGTTAGTCTTGTCTCCCTTTTTAATGATAGGTACGATTATGGACTCCTTCCATTGTTCTGGTACAATTTCCTTTTCCCAAGTAGCAAGCACAAGCTTATAAATTTCGTTAGATAATGCGCTAATGTATTAGTCTTTTATTTTTTTACCATGTTATATTGAGCGATGGTCTAGCGCCATCCTACACAACTGACCAAAGGGTACTATTACTACAAATCAATGTCTAGCGTTGGCTGAATCCTCATACTGTACATTCTCAACAGTGAAGAAAGAATGGAAGTTTATATAAGAATTTGTGTTAGAGATAAAATTCGCTATTTCTAAATCTGTGTTTTAAAAATGACTGGAACATTGTGGCTATAGACTAACACAATTCAGTCCTGATTTGGACGTGTCTGTAACTGTTAAGAAACGTTCGGCTTCTTGTGACATGCTATCCGCTGTTTGCACAGGGCTCTGTACTGTGTGACCACACCTTTCCAGGTGCTACAGCTTTGATCTTCATTGATTACCCTGGTAAATGCAAGACATCACAGACAGCCCCGTCTTCTGAACCAGACCAGGGGACTTCCCCGGTAAACTAACATTTGTCTGCCGCCCGAAAAAAGATTACTGCTGTGGTTTCCCCAAACCGTTTAGCAAAGTTTGCACAGTGTCTTTCCTATTAGTTTGGAATATCTCTCGTTACTGCTCACCATGTCGGCAAAGTTTTAGTTGAGATCCGTTGGAAAGACAAAATCAAGTAATAATTTACTACTCTCGAAGTGTACAACAAAGTCGACATTAATGAAGGAGAATGCTTCAAATTATTCTGCGTCTCAGGAAAAGGTTAAGCAAATGATAATGGCAAGGGGACATTCAACAGCGTTTAATTTAAAATAGCTGTAATAAAAGTTTTGTCAAAACAAGAAATAACAACAACAAGCATTAACAGAAAAGAGAATGAAATGATCACAGGTAGAAAATTCGTGCCAAAACAGTAGATTTCAGTTGAATACAGTGAGGAGATGTCACTCGCGCCTCCCCGTGCTTCCGCTCGCTACAGACAATACGCAGTTCACATAAACAACGCATAGTATCATACTCGTATCATTCTGTGGAGCTGTGTACAGTCGTGAATAGTTCGAAGGATAATGTTAATTTATATTATTAGTTAAGGTTTTGAACAAAGTGAGCTCTTCTGTTATTATATTATTTACCTAATGTTAATATTATGCATGATTAAAAAAAAGTAAACTCATCTGTTATTAAATAATTTCGCAAACAGGAGTGTGTAACACGTTTATTTTTTTCCGGATTGTTCTTCGTTAAATCACAGTCTAGTATATACAATCGCAAAGCTCAATACGTAGTAAATATGCAAACATTAGATAGTTATTCACCACTAGGATCGCTAATATCGCCTCATTACAGGCAATGCAAAATAGTACCGTCACAGTTTATGGTTTCTAGCACCCTCAAAACTCAGGCTTCGTGACTGTATATAGTACACTGTGGTTAAATGTTGGTTCCGAGACAAGTTTATTTACGAACCGTCAATACTTCTTTGTTTTTCTGATCTGTTGACGTCTGGTACTGTGTGCTGCTATGCATTCGGTTGGGTTATAGTTCATGTTCATTCAATGTCAGAATTTCGATACGAACTTCCTAGTTGTCACTACAGGAGAAATGAAATATTTTCTTCAAAATAATTACGACTTTAATATTATGTCCCACATACGAGATACACTAATAGTTTCACAAAATCGTTGTTCATCTGATTATAGTAAGTTAATAAATATTGTATCACATTCCAGATTTTCTCTAGTAACGTCTTGTGACGTGCAACGAATATTTTCAGAATACAAGTATTGTTCCCCCGCCCCTGAACATAGAAGGAATAAAATGAAAATGTTCATTGTTATTTGTTATAATGAGACTACAGTCCGCATTTCACGAGAAGATTCGAGCAAGGAATAACAACCATAAACATTAAGAGAAAAGAGAATGAAATGATCACAGGTGGGAAGTTCGTACAAAAACAGTAGATTTCAGTTGAGTACAGTGAGGAATATAGATGTCACCCGCGCCTCACCCTCTCTTATAACCTTCCCCGACACGGAACCGGCCGGCCATTGACTGAGTCTTGTTTGTACCAGTCGGCCAATGACATCACCCCCATCCACCTGCTCCTTCAAGAACTCTGAGTTACTGGCTTACTCTCTCCTTTTACCCCGCAAGGACCATGCACCCCTCGCAAGGAACCTCTCGTGTAATTTGGACAGTAGAATCATAATTGTATGAATCGTCCCAAAGAAAAAGTGCACAAGTCCGATATTTTTGAAAATTGACATTTTATTCGGAAAATGTTTTTCAAGCGTCAGGCTATCATTCTACATTAAAAGGTCACATGTCACTGTAATATTGAATGAATGACAAGAGTAGTAATATCCAGTTCCCTGGAGGAAGGTTCCAAGTCCAGGACTTGTGCCTATACGATAGGATTTGTAGCAGTTGGCAATCGTATGAGCTGTAGTTTCATGTTAAATTTATATATATTTTTGTTAATTGTTGTGGTATAGATGGTTGAAGTACTATAATAATACCGGTGTTACAAGAACAGAATGGAGAATGCCGGAAATAGTAGTAAGAAAGAGAAGAATAGGATTGCCCAGCCAACATCCTGGAAATGTAACCAAAAAAAATGGCAAGTGTAAAAGGACTTTAATACACTAAATCCAAAGGAATAGTGATTCCCGCTACAAAGTCTGGCCTTCCTTGCAGGTAATTAAAATATTCTATTAAAATAACAAA